>NW_025552237.1:0-16020 GCF_020424385.1 Procambarus clarkii
AAGAAATGACAGGTGCAGCATAATCAATAAGAAATCTTACAGTACTCAAGTACATCATTCGTAGCCACTTGGACTCCCACTCCTTTCCACAGCATGCCAATGCCTTCAGAGGTTGTAATCTCTTCCGACATTGACCCAACAGTCTGTTCATCTCAGTTTCCAAACTCTCATGGGTATATCCAACATATATGCCTAAATATTTATATATATTAACACACTCTCTATTTTTACCGTTTATTTCCAATATAATGGGCCTCCGACTTCTACATTCAAACTTTAGTTTTGTCTTCATTAACCACTAGTCCCATGTGGTGACACTGGTTTCCGAAATTGTCCAACACTGTTTGAACCTTGGAAATATCTTTGCCCTGAAACAAAAATATCATCGGCATATATGATTGGAGTTACCCAATTTGAGTATTTCTCAGATGCTATCTTATTCATTAGTACATTAAAACAGGGTGAGACTCAACACTCCTCCCTGAGGGTGTGCAGAGTTCTTGACCTTGATACCTTGAAACCTGAACCATACAACCTTGATACCACACCTGAGCCTTCCTTTCCTGAAGATAATCCCCTATCCAGCGCAATAATCTCCCTCAAACACCAAGACCAGCTAATTCATATAAAATAACCTCTTTGTTGGCGTTATCAAAAGCTCCTTATAAATCAATAAAAATTCTATAATAATCATTACCATTAGCTAGACATTTAATAATACAGTCAGAGGGACTTTTTTCCTCTGAGGACCCCGAAAAATTATTAGACAGCTGATCACCTATTATATACAAAAGTTTATTTAAAATGATCCTCTCCATCATTTTACAAAAACACGAGGTTAAAGACACAGGCCTGTACTCTCCATTGGCTTTAGGGATAGGGATGATCATAGTTCTTTTCATTTACTGGGAATTCTGCCCTCTTTATAATTAATATTAGAGGTCTAACAGCGGGCTTCTCGTCATAATGGCAAGTTCATTAAGTATTTCATAAGTTACTCCATCCTCCCCAGGGGGCGGTAGATTTCCCAACTTTAATCGCCGTTATTAGTTCTTCTCTGGTAATACCTGTGCAGTGACATCACCACTGTTACCTGCTGTAAGTATAAAATCCTTTCTTAGATCTTTCCAAGAATCAACGACTCTCTCGTTACAGCGGTAATTAAATGAACTAAGTTTGGCAGCTTCCGCCCATTTATTTACGAGACCTTTTGCAAATCCTTACGGGTCAGGATGTGCAACAAAATTATGCTTTTTTACCCCTTATTTCATTTATGTCTTGCCAGATTTCCTTCAAGTTTGTTACTCCTAACTTTCTCTGCAAACTCCTGCCAATACTTGCTCCAAATTTCCTTTCTCTTCTCCGCACACTTTTATGGGGGGATGCTTTTCTATACCAGATGTTTTCCGGTTCAATGTTGCATTAAATACATCTACCTCCTTAATTAAATCTTAATAAAATGCTTCTGCCGAAACTGGCTTATAAGTATCATACCAAGACTTAATATGACCAACAAGACCCCTTAATTCTCCCTTATTAAACTTTAAGCTTTTCCTCTGAAGGCAGGCATGCTTTTTATCTAGTTTAAGCTGTATTTGTAATGCAAAATCTCTTAGCATTTCATCCACAGTAAGACAATTCTCCTCTATGCCCTCAGCATTTATCAAACAAGCATAATCTAATCTCCCTCCCCTCAGATGAGTAGGAGAGGGCTCGCCCAGCAGTTGAACATCTTCATGTTCAACATGTCCCATCTTCATGTTCAGAATGTTACCATCCCTATCCCCAGTTTCCTGGAGTGCTACTATGTTAATATTCTCTCTAAGAGTATAATAGTGTACATCCACCGCTCTAGTTTTTAATCTATTAACGTTCCAAGATAATATTATCAATCTACTTTCATCCATGATTAATAATAAAACTACCTTTGCCCTGTCCGTCACATTCCATGAGATACGAGAGTACCTTAGAAACTTCCTTCCAACTCCGTAATATTTTTTCTTTCTCCTCACTTGCACAACTACTACTAACATCGAAGGTAATAGTATTCATATCTATTTTCTTGTTATTTCTGTATACCTTTTACTTTAACGAAGGTACCCCCCAGGTGTAGGGAGGAATGATCTTTTCCAGGTATATTTTGAAAATCAGCATCGTTTTGCCACGTACCGCTTCGGTGGGTAGGCGGTTCCATGAGTTAATAACTCTGTGGGTGAAAAAGTATCTCCTGTAACTGGTAACTGGCTATTCAGACGAAGGACTTCGGGTAGATGTAGTTTACATGGACCTGAACAACGGTCGTAGTCTGCTGTCTGCTCTGTGTCGAGGCTGTAGCGTCTTGGGTCGATTAGAACTGTACACGCCGAGTGCTACATTCTTGACTGGAGATTGTACTGTGTGCTATTCGATTGATTGATGAAGATTAAGCCACCCAAGAGGTGACACGGGCATGAATACCCCGTAAGTGGTGGCCCTTTTGAGCCATTACCAGTATCAAAAGATGATACTGGAGATCTGTGGAGGCGCAACTGCACCCTGCGTGACGGGAGATGGCTCCCGGACCAAATGGTGTGTGCTATTCTGATTTATTTATAAAGATTAAGCCACCCAAGAGGTGGCACGGGCATGAATAGCCCGTAATGTGCTATTCTCAAGTCGCTTGCTTATGTACGGTGACGACACCTCACAGTAAGATATAGAAGGGTGGAAAACCGTTACCTGTAAATAGGGATAGGATTAATGCTTGTGTAATTAGTTATGCCATTATGATGATGAGATAATGGAGTATAAGGATTATTCGATCACTACATCACCTTCAACTATTACTAGGGGAACTATTCCATGGTCCAGCGATTTTATAATAATAATAATAATAATTTTTATTTAGGCAAAGGTACATACATAAAGAGATTTTACAAATTTGTTGGCTTTATAGATAAGAGCTAGTACATACAATGCCTAAAGCCACTATTACGCAAAGCGTTTCGGGCAGGGTTTCGGGTTTCGGGCATTTTCTGAAAAGGAGTTTCACTGGCAAGCATAGTGAATTAAGAGCATAAGAATAAAGGTATCTGCAGAAGGCCTATTGGCCCATACGAGGCAGCTCCTATCTATAACCACCCAAACCCACTCATATACATGTCCAACCCACGCTTGAAACAATCGAGGGACCCCACCTCCACCACGTTACGCGGTAATTGGTTTCACAAATCAACAACCCTGTTGCCAAACCAGTATTTACCCAAGTCTTTCCTAAATCTAAACTTATCCAATTTATACCCATTGTTTTGTGTTCTGTCATGTGTTGATACTTTTAATACCCTACTAATATCCCCTTTGTTATGTCCATTCATCCACTTGTAAACCTCTATCATATCACCCCTAACTCTTCTCTTTTCCCGTGAATGCAATTTAAGCTTTGTTAATCTTTCTTCATATAAAATATTTCTATTTTGGGGAATTAACTTAGTCACCCTACTCTAGACACGTTCAAGTGAATTTATATTCATTCTATAATATGGCGACCAAAACTGAACTGCATAATGTAAATGGGGCCTAACCAGAGCAAGATATAGCTGAAGAACCACACCAGGTGTCTTGTTACTAACACTTCGATTAATAAATCCCAGTGTCCTATTTGCCTTATTACGAGCATTCATGCATTGATCCTTTTGTTTTAAATTCTTACTAATCATAACTCCCAGATCCCTTTCACAATCCGACTTCGCAATCTCAACACCATCTAGCTCGTAGCTTGTAACTATCATCATTACCTAGTCTCAAAACTTTACATTTATCAGCATTAAACTGCATCTGTCAATCTTTTGACCATTTCAAAACCCTATTTAGATCAACTTGAAGTGATAGTGAGTCTTCTTCCGTGTTAATTTCCCTACCTATTTTTGTATCATCTGCAAATTTGCAAATGTTGCTACTCAACATAAGAACACAAGAACACAAGAACAAAGACAACTGCAGAAGGCCCACCGGCCCATACGAGGCAGCTCCTACCTACAACCACCAATTAATTTGCCAGTTCCTTTACGACTTGGGACTTAAATCCATTTACACTTTGGGCTTCTGAGTCTTTTAGTTTGTCAATGCTCTTCCTGATTGTGTCGCGTGTAATTGGTATTTCTCTTAATTCATTCTCCTTACCTCCGACAAACATTTGTGTTGGTGATGGGATGTCATTCAAGCTTTCTAGTGTGAACACTGATGTTAGGTATTCATTGAGAGTGTTTGCCGCCCTTTTATCATACAACTTAAAATTGTTAGTCTCATCTTTTATGGGTCCTACGGAGTCAGTTCTTTGTTTGGGTTTTACTTCGTATATACTTGCCCGAAACGCTATGCGTATTAGTGGCTTTAGGTATTGTATTTTAAATTTTAAAATTTTGCCCCGAGGAGCGAGTTTATTGGGAGTACTTAGCTGTATCATTAGCAAGGTAATTAACTATAGTTTGCTGTCCTCCGTCCTTTAACAAATCCATTGACCCCTCCCCTAACCTGCCTATTTTGTGCAATAGTCGGTTTAGGATGATCCTTTCAAGCATCTTCCAAGTGCATTACATGAGACTGATAGGTCTATAATTGCCAGGGTCATTGGGTTTCGGTATTGGGACCATTATTGCATGTTTCCATTGTGTGGGCAACACTCCACATAGGAATGACTTGTTAAACAGGTGGAGTAGTGGATTGCCAGACACTTCACACAGTGCATTGAGTATGTCGTAGGTGACGCCATCTTCACCAGGTGCTGTACTTTTACCCTTTTCATAGCCCCCTTTACTTCCTTGGCTGTAATTGGTTCCCCATACTCGTCATCACTAGATTGTGCTCTTGTTATCCTAATCCTTCTGTCATTATGTCGGAGGAGCTGTTCCCTGCTTACTTCTGCAGGGAGGGAGGAGGATGATGCTGCATCACTCCACTTGTGAATTAGTTCTTCAGCCTTACCCTGGGGGTCGTTGTGAGCCGCAGGCCGGGCTCTGCTCCCCTTAGCTACCTTAATTTTTGCCCACACTTGTCTTGCAGACGTTTCTCTTCCAATAGAGCTAGTGAACTCTAGTCATTGTCTTTCCCTTTGTAAACTCATCTGCAATGTATGTACCTTTACCTGACTAAAAAATCTAATCTAAATCTATATCTAATCTATATGCTTAGATATATGCAAATGAGAGAGTAATAGAGCGAAACCTTTAAAATACTGAACAATTTGGAGGATATTGATTCATACAATTTCTTCAAAAGGTCAGATGTAACACGAACAAGGAGCAAAGGTTTTAAGCTCAACAAGCCACAGTGTAGGAGTGACAACAAATGCTTTTTAATCCATACGATTATGATCATGGCAATAAGGTTTCTAAAACAGTAGGCATTCTTCCAAAGTCAGACACTGTACTATGTTCCTCGCCCTAACCTAGTCACTCAGTATTATTCACTCATTTATCTATGTCTTGTCTATGTCTTAAAGGTTACAAGACGTACATTAGTCAATACAATTGGTGCTTAAAATGTTAAGGATCTCTTGTGAAACACGGGTATTAATAAAAAAATTTATTAATAAATTTTAAAAAAATATAAATTGTAAAATAAATAAAAAATGCCCAAGGGCCATGAAGTAACAAGAATGCAAGGCTGTCACAAGCTGGCATAAGTAGAGAAGACGGAAGATTCTTCATATTAAAAGACCCTGCTTCTCCAAGATGGCAGTCACACCCTGCTTGCCCTGGACAATCACCATATGGAGAAGGACTGTTTACTGTGAAGGGAAGTCCACAAATGCAATGCCAGCATGAGTCAGTCTTGAAGGGTAAACGATGATGGCACCCTCACAGTAACACAAAAGCCGAGCAAGCCCAGTGAGGAAGACCTGTTGATGGGAAGGAGGAGAATCATTAGTCACAACAAAATCCACATAGAAACAAAGAAGAGAAAAAAAATTAAGTGGATGTCTTCTTTTTGTATAGACATAATATATATTGCCATTTGGCTATGTATTTATATGATATATAATAGAATACAGCATAAAACAAAATAAGAGGGGTGATAGGAGAAGAAAAGATTAGTGTTCAGTGAGAATCCACAAGGTCTTCTCTGAATACTCTTTATTTTCTTCAAGGCTGTGGGTCCCTACAATTGCACCAGAGGTGGTACACACCCCTATTATTATTTAAACAGGTGAGTAAAAATAGGTGAGTACACACACTGTGTTAGCAAACTTAGCCTCCAAACACACACACACACATGGTATCAGCAAGCTTAGCCTCCAAACACACACACACACATGGTATCAGCAAGCTTTGCCTCCAAACACACACACACATGGTATCAGCAAGCTTAGCTTCCAAATACACACATAGTATCAGCAAGCTTAGCCTCCAAATACACACATGGTATCAGCAAGCTTAGCCTCTAAACACACACACACACACACACACAAATGGTATCAGCAAGCTTAGCCTCTAAACACACACACACACACACAAATGGTATCAGCAAGCTTAGCCTCTAAACACACACACACAAATGGTATCAGCAAGCTTAGCCTCCAAAACACACACACACACACACCGTATCAGCAAGCTTAGCCTCCAAACACACACACACACATGGTATCAGCAAGCTTAGCCTCCAAACACACACACACATGGTATCAGCAAGCTTAGCTTCCAAATACACACATGGTATCAGCAAGCTTAGCCTCCAAATACACACATGGTATCAGCAAGCTTAGCCTCTAAACACACACACACACACACACAAATGGTATCAGCAAGCTTAGCCTCTAAACACACACACACACACACAAATGGTATCAGCAAGCTTAGCCTCTAAACACACACACACAAATGGTATCAGCAAGCTTAGCCTCCAAACACACACACACACACCGTATCAGCAAGCTTAGCCTCCAAACACACACACACACACACCGTATCAGCAAGCTTAGCCTCCAAAAACACACACACACACATGGTATCAGCAAGCTTAGCCTCCAAACACACACACACATGGTATCAGCAAGCTTAGCCTCCAAACACACACACACACAGAAAATGGGGACATTGAAACAGTTGATAAACTTGATTTCAAGAGAGAGAGAGAGAGAGGTCACTATGGGGAACTTCAAATTTTTTTTAATAAGTAATTAGGCAGACTTGTTGCTAGACAGGGAAGTAAATTAAATGTATGCCAAATTTTGCAAAATATACAATGAAGGCACACAAACATTCATACCAAAACAGAGATGCAGGGCCAGAAAACAGGATTGGTTCAACAGAAATTGAGAGAGGGCCACTGACCAAAAGAGACAAAAATGGAATGAAAGACATTGAAAAACTACAAGCAGATGTCAACTAAGTTTTCGATTGGGCAGCAGAAAATAACATGATGTTTAACAGTGATAAATTTCAGGTATGGCAAAAATGAGGATCTGAAACATAATACAGGGTACAAAACACAATCGAATCTTCCCATAGTAGAAAAACAGCATGTCAAGGATTTGGGAATAATGATGTCCGACGATCTAATGTTTAGGGAGCATAACCAAGCAAATATTGCGTCAGCCAGAAAAATGATCGGATGGATTATGAGAACTTTCAAATCCAGGGATCCCATCACAATGGTTGTACTCTTCAAGTCCCTTATGTTGTCCCGTCTCGAGTACTGCTCAGTATTCACTTCCCCCTTCAGAGCAGGAGAGATTGCTGAAATAGAGGGAATACAGAGAACATATACGGCACGCATAGACGAGATAAAACACCTAAATTATTGGGATCGTCTCAAAGCTCTCCAAATGTACTCTCTAGAAAGGAGACGAGAGAGATACCAAATAATATACACATGGAAGATACTGGAGGGCCAGGTCCCAAATCTACACAGTAAAATAACAACGTACTGGAGTGAACGATATGGAAAAAAATGCAAGATTGAACCAGTGAAGAGCAGAGGTGCCACAGGCACAATCAGAGAGCACTGTATAAACATCAGAGGTCCGCGGTTGTTCAACGTCCGCCCAGCGACTATAAGAAATATTGCCAGAACAACCGTGGACATCTTCAGGAGAAAACTGGACTGTTTTCTAAGAGAAGTTCCGGATCAGCCGGGCTGTGGTGGGTATGTGGCCCTGCGGGCCGCTCCAAGCAACAGCCTGGTGGACCAAACTTTCACAAGTCGAGCCTGGCCTCGGGCCGGGCTTGGGGAGTAGAAGAGCAGAACCCCATCAAGCAGGTATCAACATAGAAAGAAGCCAAACCCTCAATCATACCAGCGATACAAAGATGCGAGAAACAACTATACAGCAGTAAAGGGAGAGGCAGAAAGAAATTTTTAAAAAGGGATAATGGATAAATGTAAAACAGAACTGGGCCTATTCTACAAATTCATAAACAACAAATTGCAGGTAAAGGATAATATCCAGAGGTTGAAAATAGGAAACAGATTCACAGAAAATGATAATGCAATGTGCGAAACATTAAACCAAAAGTTCCAAAGTGTGTTTATACAAAATGAAATCTTAAGAGAACCAGACACAATAAGAATTTCTGAGAACATCATAGAGCGTATAGAGGTGTCTAGAGATGAAGTGGAAAATATGCTAAAGTAGCTAAGTAAGAACAAAGCAGTTGGTCCAGATGGAGTTTCACCATGGGTTCTAAGAGAATGTGTATCTGAGCTCAGCCTTCCACTTCACCTGATCTTTCAGGCATCCCTGTGTACATGAGTCATAGCAAACATGTGGAAAAAGGCTAACATAGTTAAAATCTACAAAAGTGGCAACAGGGAAGACCCCACCCCTCTCAGTTATAGACCTGAATCATTGACAAGTGTAACAGTGAAAAGATTGAAAAAAAAATAATAAAAACTAAATGGGTAGAACACCTGGAGAGAAATTATATAATATCACACAGACAGTATTGTTTTCGATCTGGAAGATCCTGTGTATCGAATTTACTCAGTTTCTATGATTGAGCCACAGAGATTTTAAAGGAAAAAGGTAGTTGGGTCGACTGCATCTATCTAGACATAAAAAAGGCTTTCGACAGAGTTCCACATAAGAGGTTGTTCTGGAAACTAGAAAATTTTGGATGGGTGACAGGTAAGCTTCTAACATGGATGAAAAATTTTCTGACTGATAGAAAAATGAGGGCAGTAATCAGAGGCAATCGGACTGGAGAAGTGTCACAAGTGGAGTACCACAGTACATGCACCAGAAATGTTCATTGTCTACATAAATGATCTACCAGTTGGAATACAGAATTATATAAACATGTTTGCTGATGATGCTAAGATAATGGGATGGATAAGAAATTTAGATGATTGTTATGCCCTTCAAGAAAACCTGGACAAAATAAATATATGGAGCACCACTTGGCAAATGAAATTTAATGTGAATAAATGCCATGTTATGGAATATGGAATAGAACATAGATCCCACACAACCTACAAATTATGTGAGAAATCTTTATATAATTCTGATAAAAGAAAGAGGTCTAGGGTTGATTCTAGATAGAAAACTATCACTTGAGGCCCACATAAAGAACGTTGTGTGAGGAGCCTATGCCACGCTTTCTAACTTCAGAATTTCGTTTAAATACATGGATGGCGAAATACTAAAGAAATTGTTCACGAGTTTTGTTCGGCCAAGGCTAGAATATGCAGCGGTTGTGTGGTGCCCATATCTTAAGAAGCACATCAACAAACTGGAAAAGGTGCAAAGACATGCTACTAAGTGGCTCCCAGAACTAAAGGGCAAGAGCTATGTTGAGAGGTCAGAGGCATTAAATATGCCAAAACTAGAAGAAAACAAAAAGAGGTGATAAAATCACTATGTACAAAATAGTAACAGGAATTGATAAAATCGATAGGGAAGATTTCCCGAGACCTGGAACTTCAAGAACAAAAGGTCATAGATTTAAACTAACTAAACAAAGATGCCAAAGAAATATACAAAAATTTCCTTTCGCATACAGAGTGGTACACGGTTGGAACAAGTTAAGTGAGAAGGTGGTGGCGGCCAAGACCGTCAGTAGTTTCAAAGCATTATGTGACAAAGAGTGCTGGGTAGACAGGACACCACGAGCGTAGCTCTCATCCTGTAACTACACTTAGGTAACTACAATTGGTGTCAGCAAGCTTACCGTCGAAACACACACAAACAGCCTGCCTATTATTCAAGGCCTTCTCTGAGTACTCTTTATTTTCTTCTCTGAGGCTATGGGTCCCTAATCTTGCACAAGAGGTGGTACAACTTTTAAGTTTTTAACTACTGCACTGAGCACCTAATTTTGGCAAAGACTTCTTAGTGCAATTGTCAAGGACATAGTTCTGGTATTTTTTTGTTTATAAATATTCAGGTATAGTTAATGTCAAAATGTTTCAAAACTCAACAATTTATATTTCAAAACAAAAAAAGTAATGAAAACATTACAAAAAATTAAAATATAGCCTAATTAATTTTTTAATAAAATAGCACAACTCTCAGAATGTCTAAAGGTGCTTTGAGCAATGAAGTAGTTAATTTTATATATATAATATTATATATATAATATATATTTACCTGTGAATACTGCTTAGCAAAAATTTGATCTCTGTGAAAATTGGTCTCGTCATTGCTAGGAGATATTTTAAGACCATGATTTGGTGTGGATGGCACTGTAGTCTTCAAGTCATCAATCTAAAAATAGAGGTAATCTTTTAAAATGTAAATTTTGTATAAAAAAATGCAAAAATAAATTGCAAGAATAATATGAAGTTATTATACAATTTGTGTTTAATTATTTAAATGTTTGTGAGAAATTATTAACAAATGTATGAAGTACAGATTCTCTAAGACCTGATATGTATCTGCTTATGTTCCACCACATTACATTCAGGGCTGAAGAGAAAACACAGCCAGTAAGGTAATGATCACTTAGGATGGACTGGGCTGCTACATGTAGGTTGGGACTAAGCTGCGTGAGGCTAGGATGCCCAGCCTGCCTTGTCTAGGCTGGGCTGGGCTAGGCAACACTAGGAAGGGGTCAACAAATCTCTGGAGTGCCTTACTTTTCCTGATATCCTTAAAAAAACAAGAATGATGCCATTTGATGAAGGAGGCAAGACAGCAGACAAACAATTAAAGAAAAATATCAAATCTACTTATACTTTCAAAAATATTTGATTTTTTTTTTTACAAACATATCTTCCTACTTTGTAAAATTCAACATGAATACAAACACACACACACATCCCTAGGAAGCAACCCATAGCAGCTGTCTAACTCCCAGGTACGTATTTACTGTTAGGTGAACCAGATATAGAGAATAACCACAAAATGCTATCTCTATAAGAACTATCTTGTAAAGCCACTAGTACACGCAACATTTCAGGCAGGATATATATATATATATATATATATATATATATATATATATATATATATATATATATATATATATATATATATATATATATATATATATATATATATATATATATATATATATATATATATATATATATATATATATATATATATATATATATATATATATATATATATATATATATATGAGTGTCAGACCATGGAGGAATGATTTTTTTTAATTTAATTTATATAAAAAATTATTCATTCTGAAGATGTATTAATATATGAAAGTACTTAAGGAAATTCCTGTTTCAATTCTTCCTCCGTGGTCTGACACTGTCACATTTTTCACCAAGTGTTAAATTTTGTGATTTACACACACGTGGCATGTTTACACACACACATTATATATATATATATATATATATATATATATATATATATATATATATATATATATATATATATTATATTATATATATATATATATATATATATATATATATATATATATATATATATATATATATATATATATATGGAACCCTCAACCCTATAAGTGGAGGGTTCCTACAAACTCAACCAGAGGTGGTACCCTCTATATATTAATAAAAAGGCAAGGCTATGCTAAATCTTGGCAGGGATTGGCTTGGCTAAGCTGGTCAGGGCTTGGCTAGGGTAGGAAGGACTGGTCATGTTTAAAAGCAAGGCAGGGTTAGGCTAGGCAAGACTAGGTAAGGGTATACTGGGATAGGCTTGGCTACGGTAGGCTAGGAAGAGGTAAACTAGGATAAGCAAGGCTGTGCAAGCACTATGCACAGCTAGAATGAACTATGCTAAGATGGTTTAAGCTGGGCTAGGTTAGGATAAGCTGAGTCATGCAGGGCCCCGATTGACCAGTGGAGTGTAATGGTCTAACCTTCTAGCTAGTTTGCTGACCTAAGAGTGTAAATGCCTAGCCCCTAACCTGAGATATATACAAGAGTTGTTACATTCTTGTACAGCCACTAGTACGCGTAGCGTTTCGGGCAGGTCCCTGGAATACGATCCCCGCCGCGAAGAATCGTTTTTTCATCCAAGTACACATTTTACTGTTGCGTTAAACAGAGGCTACAGTTAAGGAATTGCGCCCAGTAAATCCTCCCCGGCCAGGATACGAACCCATGACATAGCGCTCGCGGTACGCCAGGCGAGTGTCCTACCACTACACCACCTGCTGCAATATTATTATAAAAGAAATATTACTTATTATTATTGTAAATACTAAATACCTGTTGTGTTGATTTAGGGGCGACGACGATCGTGGGATCGGATGCGAGCCACAGGTGGCCTACACCATGCTTTCTAAGGCGTCCCTCTCATAACAAAAACAAATCCGTGCATTCATACACAAACAGAGATCCCGTGGTTATGCGAATACTTGCAGTTCTTTTACTTAAAATAATAACAATTAGATTAATAATAATTAACATAATTTTTACTCAAGATTCATAAAAATCATTAATACTATTTTAAAAGAAGATTTATAAGACATCTAAAAACCGATATACAGACTTTGTGTGATATTTATTTCAACATTATATATTAATAAATGTTGTAACTATTATTATTAAATATTAGGTAGTTTCCAGCTACGTATATCGCATATAAACATTGCAAAAAGATTTTAGACTGAATTAACACATTACACATTTATGGAGTAATTAACAACAAAACAATCTTTATTTTCATTGCAGAACATATATCAGAGCATACTAGTGACTCATACATTTAAAATAGTGTGATTTTTAAACAATTCGGTTGTAAACCCGCAGAACCGCCTACCCGCCAAAGACGTAACATAAGAAATAGTATATAATTCATTATTTTAAATTCCATATATAATCATTAATAATTTTCGGCAGCTATCGAGGTTCTCCATAGGTAAATTCCTGTACTCTAACAAGATGCTACTTGCTGTTTAGCTGTTTAAATTCTTGGAAAATCGTAATGACCAGCGACATAAAATATAACAATGAAATAGTAGCTGGTAACTGTAGCTGAACGAAAAATTAAATTCCAAATTGATTAGATGTTTTCCTAAATATGAAGATCGACCTGAAGGAATTTTATGAATTATGGACTAATTAAACAAAAAAAATAGGTAATTTTACTTGAAGAACAGATACCAGAGAATAGTTAGTGAGTACATTTATATTGTATAATGGGAGAAAGCCCCTGGTAGCCGCGAATTAAAATAACCACCTACATTAATTGATAACTAGGAAATAGTATCTGGAAACTTTATCTGAACGAAAACACAATACCAATTTGTTTAGATGTTTTTCTTAATATAAAGATCAACAGTAAGGAATCTTATTCATTATGGACAAATTAACAAAAAAAAAACGATAATTTTCATTGAGGACCATATATTAGAGCATACTTAGTCACTTATATATTAGAAGTATTGTGTATTTTGAACCATTGAGGGTGTAAACAAACAGAACGGCCTACCCGAAAAGTCGTAACATAAAATGTTGCCTATGTTTGCTAATTTATTATTTGATAAATGATTATTATTAATTTACGACAACTATAGAGATTTCCCATTAGTTAAATTACTGTAGTCTGACTAAATGCTACTATGAAACCTATATAAATCCTGGGAAAGTCACAATGACCAGCGACATTAAAGCATAGAGGGTTAAATAGTAACAGGCAACTGTCGGCGAACGAAAAATTCATTTCCAAATTTATTAGATGTTTTCCTATATATAAAGATCGATAGGCTGGAATTTTCTGGATTATGGCCTAATTAAGGCAAAAATATATATATTTTTACTTGAAGAACAAATATCAGAGCATAGTCAGTGAGTTATAGAATAATAAGAGTGTGGTATTTCATTGTATAACAAGAGATAGTCCATGGAAGCGAAAATAGACGTAGTTTTACACAAAATAACGTCCAAAAACAGCCGTAGAGTCAAATGGCAAATGTTGACGTTCTTTTTAAGAGGACAGGTTGCTTTGTCAGTACACACAACAACACCGGAAGAGTCCGTTATGGTTTTGAGAATCTTAAACGTGAAATTTTGTAATGGATGTAAGAAAGAAATAATAGGAGATGGTATACCTTCGTCTTACCATACTGGATCGCTAAAAATTGTTTCAAACAATCCTCCCTCAGTTCAATATTTTGATAATACAGGACGTGAGTTGTTTCAGAGTATAAGCAAAAGTAATAATTTCGTAGCAACGGCTGCCTACTATCTCTATTGTGCATTAAGTGATGATGAGTATCCCTTATGTAATTTATATGGGAAATGTTTTTGTAATGAAAATTACCGATGGAATTATATTTTATCTGTTCTGAAGAAAAGCTTCAAACCTAAGGAGATGTTACAATCAAAAATTGAAGATGCAGTTCATTTTATATATGGAGATAAACCATACTTTTTAAACATAACAAATAAGGAAAATAATCAATATCATATTGTTATATCAAATTTAAAATTTCGATGTTTCAAAGAACGAGGTTCAATGAATATTCTTTATGATCAGGAAAAATGTTGTATTCAAGTACAATTTTTAGATGTTTATGGAAACATTTTACCAACTTCTTGGTTTAAATTATTCGATGAATATTATTATATCCAAATTGGTATTCGCAAAGTTATTACTCCCATAATGTTATTAGCATTTGTAAGTCATTATTATTATTTTGTATTTAGGGATTTTGAAGTTGGCATGTATTGTTCGTTCTTCAAATGGATTAATGATGAAAATAGTGATAATATAGATTATAATTATGATACAGAGGCAAGTAACGACTACAAAGAATATGGAAGTAGTGATTATGAAAGTAGTGATGAAATATTTGTTTAATAAAAAGAAAATATATATATTTTTTCAGTTTTTTTATTTTATTTAAAATAAATGTTTATAAAATAAATAAATAATATATAAAATGACTTTGAGTGACTTTTTGTTTGTTTTATTTTTATATAAAATATCGAATTTAACTATAAAGGGGAAAATATTATTTCTGTTTTCTTTAATTTTATCTCAAATTATAAAGTAACTATGAATATTTTAATCAAAATGTATATTTTTTTTTTTATTTTAAATATAAATAAAAAATTATACATAAAATTAATAATATTATATATTTAATATCTGTGATAAATAAAATTATGTTTATAAAATTAACAAAACTTAAACATCAAAAATTTTATATTATATAGAAATGTTTATGTTTTATTTTTTAATAAAATTTGGAAAAATATATAAATCCATAAAGAATTAATTGATTCTCTTAATTTTTTTGCCTTAATTAAAAAATAACCAATACAAAATTTGGAGTTATAAATAAAATTTGATGTCTTATTTGGCAAACTATTCAAGATCCGATTTGCCTAATAAGCCAACGAATGGTCCACCACCGGCTGATGGTCCACCACAGGGTCCTCACTGACCACGGGCTGGTGGTCAACCCCAATTTTTTCCACAAAATATTTTTTATGGATGAGATACCATCTCAAAAAAAAAAAAAAAAAAAAATGATGTGCTGTTACACTGCCCCTAGATATCATTCGGTTCCCAAGAGTTCGACTTAATCAAACCAGAAATGCTGCTCTTCAAATCAAGGGTCTTAAAATGTTGAATGCCGTTCCCAATCATATCAA
>NW_025552239.1:0-49707 GCF_020424385.1 Procambarus clarkii
CAGCGCTCTTTTAAAAAAAAAAGACAGACATTAGTTGACAATAGAAGGGGTAAGGTAGGTTACAGGGAATTTATTAGGTATAGCTTCGTTTTTATCTTAAACTGGTTGAGAGAGGTACAGTCTTTAACATGGTTGGGAAGGTCATTCCACAATCTGGGTCCCTTGATTTGTAGAGCATTTCTAGTTTGATTAAGTCGTACTCTAGGAATATCAAAACTGTATTTATATCTGGTGTGGTGCTCATGGGTTCTGTTACAACCTTCTATGAAGCTTTTGAGGTCAGGATTGGCATTACAGTTTAGCGTTTTATATATGTATAATACACATGAGAGAATGTGCAGTGACTTAATGCCTAACATATTCAGAGATTTAAGTAGGGGTACCGAGTGATGTCTGGGGCCAGAGTTGGATATTGTCCTAATAGCAGCTTTGTGTTGAGTAATTAAAGGATGTAAATGATTTTGGGTAGTAGAGCCCCAAGCACAAATACCATAGTTGAGATATGGATAGATAAGGGAGTCACCAGGGCAGGGCGGGGTACATAATATCTGATCTTAGAAAGAATGCCAACAGTTTTTGAAACTTTTTTTGATATATTTAGAATGTGTCCCTGGAAATTCAGCTTGTGGTCAATGAGAATGCCAAGGAATTTGCCATCTAATTTGTTACAAATTTGGATATTGTTTATTTTGAGATTTATTAGATTAGAGGATTTATTGCCAAACAGAATATAGAAAGTTTTGTCAATGTTAAGGGTGAGTTTGTTGGCAGTTAGCCAAAGATGGACTTTATTTAGCTCAGTATTTACTGTGGCATTTAGAGCAAGGGGGCAGGACTGGAGTAAATGAAGGTTGTGTCGTCAGCAAATAGAATTGGTTTGAGGTATTGGGAGGCATTTGGAAGGTCATTAATGTAGATGAGAAAGAGGAGAGGGCCAAGTATGCTGCCCTGAGGAACACCAATGATGATGGGTAGGGTGGGAGAAATTGAATTATTCACAGAAACATACTGGAGCCTGCCAGTAAGGTAGGATTTGAGGTATTGCAGGGAGTGTCCTCTGACTCCATAATGATGTAATTTAAGAAGGTTTTGGTGGTTGACAGTGTCAAATGCTTTATGCAGGTCCACAAATAACCCAACAGGGAACTCATTTTTATCAAGAGCTGTATGAATCGAGTTAAGCATACTAATAAGTGCATCATTAGTGCTTTTCTGGGGGGAGCCCCGTCGGCTCCCCGGAGCTTTACCGGCTGATATGCTAATGTCAGACTTTGGCATCAGTCATGTGTATGGAGTTCTAGGGCCTACCGGGGACCACGAGCCAGAACCTGGCCCCCTCAGAGAGGCAAGGGGAGCAATGGCCTATAGAAACCCCCGTGTGGTTGGAAGCATTCTATGTCTGCCATCGACCGGGTCAAGCATCCAGAAAGGTAAGCATTCCAAAACAAACCCCTATTCTGGTGAAAATTGCTACCTAAGCCGAACTAGTGAATAGAACTCTTCAACAGAAAACACGGAAACTAGTATGACGTCATACGTCACCGCGCCGCTGTCTGCGCAGCTCCCCCCTCCCCGGGAGGGGGAAGGGGGAGCCCCAGACCTCCCACGCCGGCTATCCACCCATCAGTTCTTCGGCTGATGCTATAGGCAATGGTTATGTGCTCCGGCTCCAGTGGTTGTTTCAGCACTGTACCTAGAGTGTGGTGTCTGTTTTCTAGGTGGTGCGTGAGCCGGGTGTGATTCTTCAGTACTCGGGCTGCATGCGCCTAGGGTTCCCTTCCCTAGGTGCCCTGTAAGTACTGCCCTTGGGGCTTGGGGCCACCTTCCACAAGTTCCTTGGGTCCTGCCCCTGCTTGGCCGTTTACCGCTTGGTTTTCGGCCGCTCTTTGTGTGCTCGGGTGTTCTGTCTCCCTTGTTCGCCTTAGAGTAAGGGGCAGTGTTTGCACTGGTGGGGCGCGGGGTACTGTGCAGCTTGTCTTTACCAATCATAGCGGCCGGCTCTGTTCCGCTTGGGTACGCTGTCCTCTTGCGGGGTTTTCTTTTTCTTTTGTTTATATACCTGGTGGGGGGGTCTGCCTTCGTTCTTGCCCCTTGTGTCCCTTGTGTTCAGAGTATTTCTGGTGGTACCCCCTGCTAGGTCCCCGTGAGTGTACACGTCCCGGGGGTTCAGCTCTTAGAAAGTTGTTTGGTAGCTTGGGTGCCGGTTAGCAGTACCCTGCCTGGGATTACCTGAGCGCGAGTCCTCTTAAAGTAAACGCTCGGGACCCTGGGAAACCCCTGGGGGCGCGCGGGTCCGATGGATGTGACCCCAGAGCCCCCCCCTCGCTTCCAGCGAGTTTGAGGGTTGCTCTCACCTTTTGTCTCTGGGTGACTCTCTGTTTTGCCTCCGTCTGCTGCCTGTGGGGTCGGTGACACCTTCGACCCGGTGTCCTGCGAGTTTGGTTGCTCGTTGTGGCTCGGTTACCCAGTTGTGCTAACAAAGCGGGTGCGGGCAGCAGGGGCGTTGCACTTGAGCCTTGGTGGTGGCAACGTTCTCGTGGTTTCCTCCCCGGGAGCCCCGGGGCTGCCCCGTTGTATTTCGTTTTTCCCCTGGTTCACCCTTCCTGCCTGCATCCGGTTCCTTACCGTCTGTAGGTTCAGGGCGGGGTGTTTGGTGGTGTTGAGACTCGGGCAGTCTCGGGGAATTCCCCTTCCGGGGTAGTGACGGGGGCATTTGGGCCTGTTCCTCCAGCCGTGTTGTATGAGTCTGCCAGTGGGCTCCCTTCCTTAGTGTTTTCACGGCTGCCCCGGTTTTCTGGTACGGCCGGGGCTTTGGGGGAACGGCTCGGCCCCGGGGCCTGTCGTGTAGGTTCCCGGGGCTGGGGAGGGGCTGACTTGGGGGGCCTTGGCCCCGTTAGACCCCGTGGGGGGTTTTATCCCCCTCTAGGCGGGGCTTGTGGTTACGCGGAGTGGGGTTTTTCCTCCCCACTCGCCGTACGTGCTGTTGGACGTCGGCCCCTCCCCGGGCTCGGTTCCTTGGCCTTTGAGTCGGTTGGTTCCGTCCTGTGGGTGGATGTTTCCTCCCCCGCTTTTTGGGACGGTGTTTTTGTCATGTTTCCCCGTTCGATGGGGTTCTGCGTGACTTTTGATCTCGGGTGCGCCTGCGCCTTCGTGTGCCTTCGGGACTAGTGTTGGCTTCTGTGTTCTCGAGGGTACGGGAAGGTTTTTCGCTACTTCCCGCATTATTGGAACGTCTGTCGGCTCCTAGTACTTGTCGCCCTGTTGGGCTACTTGTCGCCCTGTTGGGCTACTTGTCGCCCTGTTGGGCTACTTGTCGCCCTGTTGGGCTACTTGTCGCCCGGTTGGGCTACTTGTCGCCCGGTTGGGCTACTTGTCGGCCGTTTGGGCTACTTGTCGCCCGTTTGGGCTACTTGTCGCCCGTTTGGGTTCCCTTTTTTTGGGCTCTTTGCTTCTTTGGCCGGTTTTCTTGTTCCTGCTTCCTCTTTTGGCTCTTTTTCTCGTGCAATAGTCCTGGCTGGCGCCTTCCCGCAGGGAGGGTGTGCGGTTCGGCCAGCGTGTTATGCGCATGCGCCGTGGAGTTTGTTTTGGTCTGGGCGATGGTTCAGTGCTGGGGTTTTGCGCCCTTTTTTGCTACAGTGCTTCGCCTCTCGTTCTTCTCCCTGGCTGCGGTATGTGCCCCTTTGCGCCAGGGGTGTCCTGGTTCCCAGTTGTGGGGAGGACACCGCGGTTTTCTGTGTCATGGGTGTGGACCGCCTCCTTCGCCTCTCCCTGTTCTCCTGCGGGTCCGGCTCTGGCGTCTTCACCTGGCGGTGCTCCCAAGTTCTTCTGGGCACGGTTGAGTCGTGTCAAGTTCGAGCCACCATTCGCCAGGTGAGTTTCTGCGGTCTGGCGTCTTTTGGCCGGGCGCTGGATGCGGCGGTGTTCATATACCTGTCTTTATTTAGGTATAATTTTGTACAACTGAGACCGTTCGCACACCAGTGACTGTCCCTTTATCACCCCTTCCTGTCCCCCTCCTGTGCATGTCCAACCCATGCTACAGTCGTTCAGGGGACCCTCCTTTTTTAATGTTGTGAGGTGTGGGGGTTGTAGGGTTGGTTCTGTACTCACCTGGTGAGGCTCCTGGCTGTGCTTGCAGGATTTGAGCTCTGGCTCTTGGGTCCCGCCTATCTGGTAGAACTTGCGGGATAGTACCAGTGGAGTGCAGTGGTGCTATTGGCACTTTTGGGGAACACTGTATTACCATCAGTGGTCTGTGCTTGTTACACGACCTACTTGCGAGCATAAGCCTTCTTGCTGGTTCGTCCGTGGACTTCCAGGGCGCACTGGCCTGTTTTCGTATGGCAGTTCCGGCCCGTCCTGGTTGTGGGGGTATGTGGGCCGGTGGACTGCTCCTAGCAGCTGCCTGGTGGGCCATCCTCTGGCCGGTCTGGCCTGACCTTGGGCCGGGCTTGAGGTGTAAAAGAGCTCCCAGTACCTCATCCAGCAGGTATCGAGCGGGGTTTCTCCGCCGTCGGTCGCCTGGTGCAGGTTTCTGGGCCTGCAGGGTTTTGTCGTGTCTCCGTTGGCCCTGTCTGGGGTCTGCCTGCTCCGTTCTCTGCCTTTGCAGAGGGGAGTTGCTATTTACATGTTGCATGTTGCAGTGGTGCCTGTTGCTGCTGCTGCTGCACGTGAGCATTGGTACCGTGTTTCACGGTGGCGTGTCCTTGTTCCTGTGTCCGGTTGTGGAGTGGCGCTTTGCTGCCGTTTTGTGCCTGGGGATTGCGTGGGGTTTTTGTCCCTGCCTGATTGTCCACCCCTGGTTGTTCTCCTGTTTTTTTTTTTTTTTTTGTGCTTCTGCTCTTTCTTCCTGCCTCTTCTGCAGCAGGAATGTTCTGCGTGTGTTCTTAGGCGTTGGTCAGCCTGTGTCCTGTGATGTGCTTCTTTGTTTCGGTCTGTTGCAGTTGTTCGGGCCCCTTGGTTCGGGTCCTGTTCTGGCGGCGACCCTTCCGCCTTCTTTGGTTTTCCTAGCTTGCCCTGCCGGTTGTTGTTGTTGTTTTATTTTTTTTGGGGGGGTTCTTGCGATGTCTCGCGTCGGACCCGTCGTTTCTGAACTCCTGGCGGGCTTGCATGCTTCGGAGTTTTTCTGTTCGGCAGACGTTCCATCTCCTTGTGCCGCCTGGGTTTCGGTGGTCGCGCCCGAGATCTTCTCGCGGCTCCGCCTTTTTCCTGGGCTCGGGGGGGCCTTGTCGGGGCTGCTTATGTTCTGCCTCGTGGTCTCGCCTCCGGTTGGTGGTCGGGTGGCTTCGTGGTAGGTGTCCCACCTGCGTGCTTCTTGGCGGCAGTATGGGGTATTTTGGCGGTCCTTCCTTTTCCTGTCCCTTCTTCGGTGGGTCCTTCTTGTTGGCTTGGTTTACTCTCGGCTTGGTTTTCTAGTGGGGGTTGGGGGCCGTCGTCTTGCCACATACTGTCGCCTCTTTTCGTGCGGCGCAGGCGGAGCCGCTTCAGCTTGCTTTCGGTCTTGGTGTTGCTTCTGCACCGTTAGTCAGCTGTCTTGTGCGTCATTTCACCTCCGGCC
Source organism: Procambarus clarkii (assembly GCF_020424385.1). Lineage (NCBI taxonomy): Eukaryota > Metazoa > Arthropoda > Malacostraca > Decapoda > Cambaridae > Procambarus > Procambarus clarkii. The sequence continues at coordinate 5,558 of NW_025552239.1, forward strand.
TGTTCGTGCGCCGCTTGCACCATCCTGGTCTCTGGTCAGCGTGCTCTGTCTTCTCCTCGGTTGGTAGTGCCCCTTCGGTTCCGGTGTGTTTTTTCGTCGGCTCTTTCCTTTGGGCCTTTGCCTCTGGGGGTCGGTTCGCTGTGTTTTCTTGCTCCTTCGGTTTTAGCGTTTTGGTTGTTTGATGGCAGCAGTCTCCATCTTTTCTGGCGCGGGGTGGGGCTGCTGCATTCTGGAGGGGTCCAGGGTTTGTTGGTGCTTTGTTGGTCGGGCCGGGGGTGTGTCGTTTTTGTGTTTAGTGGCGGCCCTCTGCTGTTGTTTGCGTGCCACGGCGTTTGGGTCCGGAGCGCGTTTTGCGTTGATCCGGTTCTGTTCTTCCCGGTTCGCGGGTGATGGTGTCCCAGGTGGTCAGCCGTGTTCTTGCGGCTAAGCTGCCTGTGTTCTTCCCTCATGCCTGTGGCGTTCGTGGCTTCGCTGCTCTCGCTGCCGTCTGGGCGACGTGGCCTTGCAGTCTTTCGGGCATGGATTTTTGGTGTTCGTGCAGGGGCCTTGCTGCTCGTGGTTCTCGTGTTGTTCCCGGGATTTTCGGGGCTGTGGCGCCTTGGGTTGGCGTTTGCTGCCGGTTGTCTCGCCTCCTTGGGGGGTGCGTGGTGTCCGCCTCCCGGTTTTGTCCCTTTGACCTTCCTCTGTGGGTAGTTAGCTCCGGGGAGCCGACGGGGCTCCCCCCAGAAAACCAGCGTTGAATGTAATGAAACGCCATTTTCTGGGTGAGACCCGGAGGCTCCCCGGCAACCCTCCCTCCCTCCGGTCGGCGTTTTTCGCGTGTTTTGACATCCAGCCTCAGAACTGATGGGTGGATAGCCGGCGTGGGAGGTCTGGGGCTCCCCCTTCCCCCTCCCGGGGAGGGGGGAGCTGCGCAGACAGCGGCGCGGTGACGTATGACGTCATACTAGTTTCCGTGTTTTCTGTTGAAGAGTTCTATTCACTAGTTCGGCTTAGGTAGCAATTTTCACCAGAATAGGGGTTTGTTTTGGAATGCTTACCTTTCTGGATGCTTGACCCGGTCGATGGCAGACATAGAATGCTTCCAACCACACGGGGGTTTCTATAGGCCATTGCTCCCCTTGCCTCTCTGAGGGGGCCAGGTTCTGGCTCGTGGTCCCCGGTAGGCCCTAGAACTCCATACACATGACTGATGCCAAAGTCTGACATTAGCATATCAGCCGGTAAAGCTCCGGGGAGCCTCCGGGTCTCACCCAGAAAATGGCGTTTCATTACATTCAACGCTGGTTTTTTGGGTCTGAAGCCATATTAGCAAGGGCTAAGTATATTGTGTTTGGCTAGATAAGAGTAAAGCTGCTTATAGATTAGTTTTTCAAAAATTTTTGACAAGTTTGGCAGGATTGATATAGGTCTGTAGTTGTTAGCATCTGTGAGTTCACCACATTTGTGGACAGGCGTTACTCTCGCTTTTTTTAGAATATCTGGAAAGGTTTGGAGTTCAAGTGACTTGTTGAAGAGCAATGCAATAGCAGGGGCTAAAGATCTGGAGGCTTTTTTGTAAATTAAAGTTGGTATCTCCTCAAGGGCACTAGACTTGGTTTTAAGGGAAAGGATTATCTCATTGACGTCAGTGGAGTTAATAGGCTTTAGGTACAGAGACTGTGGATAGTTACCTGTAAGATAGTCCTTAACGTCAGTACTGGAAGATGGAATATCATTTGCAAGGGATGACCCAATGGAAGAGAAGAACCTATTTAACTCAATAGCAGAATCAGAGGCTGAAAGCTGACCATCGTTATTGGACAGGAGTGTTGGTTTGTTATTTAAAGTCTTCTTTGATCCCAATATTTGTGAAATTGTGCTCCAAGTTTTTTTAATGTTGCTCTTTATTTGGGTAAATTTATCTTCGTAGTATTTAGTTGTGGCTCGTCTAATTATCTTAGATAGCAATAATGAGTAATTCTTTGAGAATTCTTTGGAGACAATTCCTAACCTATACTTCTTCTCAAGGTCATGTTTTTTATTAATGGATTTAAGTATTCCCTTTGTAAGCCAGGGATTGTTAAGCCTTTTGGTTGTGACTTGTTTTGTAAGCATTTCTATTTCATTTATTTCTATTTCAGTACTTGTAGTAGCTGTGCTCATAAAATATGAAAATATACTTACTAAAGCAAATAACTCGACCCACACAGATGCTATCTTGTTGAATCTTCTCTCATACACAACAAGCCCAACATGAACCAGAGTCCTGCCTTTCCTGCTGTAGAATTTTCCCTTTTTCAACACGTAGTTAGATACTCCAATCTTAAGAAGTATAATCTGATTTAATTATCTACTCTTCTGTCCTCTTCCCTATCTCTGTGTGTGTGTCTAATGATTCCCTGTATTATTCTCCCTTGTATTTAAATCGTAGAATACTAGATTCAAAAGAACAATGATAAAAACAAAAAAGGTCGCCTTAATTCTGGTTAGAACACGAACGATCGACTCAACCCAGGTAATTAAGCCTTGGTCCTTATCTAATATACAGTGTTTTCTCTGATATAGCTGTCATATATTAGGATTCCGGCTTGACAGCTAGTGCCCTTTGACAGGAACAAGAAGAGGAAGCAAGAATTAATCTTGGTACATTAGTTACTATGGGTGATGGAAGCTAGCCTCACAGAGGATAATTTGGTGTCTACATCCCAGTTATACCTGGTGGACTAAGCCTGCTGTACAATAAGATAAGGAACCTCCTCAATTTTAATTTACTAATATATGTAGTTTAATACTGTAATTTGATTTGCTGCATATATATAAATTTAATATAAACCCCCCCCCTAATGTGTACCTTGAGGTTACCTTGAGGTTACCTTGAGGTGCTTCCGGGGCTTAGCGTCCCTGCGGCCTGGTCGTCGACCAGGCCTCCTGGTTGCCGGACTGATCAACCAGGCTGTTGGACGCGGCTGCTCGCAGCCTGACGTATGAGTCACAGCCTGGTTGATCAGCTAAGGATCGATTTGTGAGATTATTGCAGAAATACAGTCCACTTAACATCATACCAATTGCTGTCGAAATATATAAATTAATGTAAATATAAATTCTATATAAATTCATATAAATCAAATAAATATAAATCTCACAGGTCGGTTCCCACTACTAGCCCCTCTACCAAAACTCCACCACCAGACCCACCAATAGCCCCCTCCACCACCACCCCACCACCAGACCCACCACTAGCCCCTCTACCTACCAACACCCCACCACCAGACCCACCACTAGCCCCTCTACCTACCAACACCCCACCACCAGACCCACCACTAGCCCCTCTACCTACCAACACCCCACCACCAGACACACCACTAGCCCCTCTACCAACACCCCACCACCAGACCCACCACTAGCCCCTCTACCAACACTCCACCACCAGACCCACCACTAGCCCCTCTACCAACACTCCACCACCAGACCCACCACTAGCCCCCTCCACCACCACCCCACCAACAGACCCACCACTAGCCCCTCTACCTACCAACACCCCACCAGACCCACCACTAGCCCCTCTACCAACACCCCACCACCAGACCCACCACTAGCCCCTCTACCAACACCCCACCACCAGACCCACCACTAGCCCCTCTACCAACACTCCACCACCAGACCCACCACTAGCCCCGTCCACCACCACCCCACCAACAGACCCACCACTAGCCCCCTCCACCACCACCCCACCAACAGACCCACCACTAGCCCCTCTACCTACCAACACCCCACCACCAGACCCACCACTAGCCCCTCTACCTACCAACACCCCACCACCAGACACACCACTAGCCCCTCTACCAACACCCCACCACCAGACCCACCACTAGCCCCTCTACCAACACTCCACCACCAGACCCACCACTAGCCCCTCTACCAACACTCCACCACCAGACCCACCACTAGCCCCCTCCACCACCACCCCACCAACAGACCCACCACTAGCCCCTCTACCTACCAACACCCCACCAGACCCACCACTAGCCCCTCTACCAACACCCCACCACCAGACCCACCACTAGCCCCTCTACCAACACCCCACCACCAGACCCACCACTAGCCCCTCTACCAATTTTCCCTTTCCCTAGCCCCTCTACGAATTTCCTGAAATTCGTGAACCGTTAGATCGTGTGGGGGCCGATCTGATTGATTTACACCACAGTTATTCAGGTAACAGATATGTGTTGGTGCTAGTTGACCATCTGTCTAGATACACTACACTAGTTGCATTACCTCAGAAGGATTCTCGTACGGTTGCAGATGCGTTCTTGCGTAGGTTCGTTACTGTATTCGGACCTCCTAAAGTCTTAGTCTCTGACCGGGGTCAAGAATTCAATGGGAATATATTTAGAGAAGTTTGTAAGATTTTAGAGACAACTTCGGCTTTTACAACGGCCTACCACCCACAAGCAAACGGAATGACGGAACGGACTAATCGTTCAGTCAAGGATATGCTTGCAATCCTTGCTGAACATGATGCAAACACCTGGGATGAACACCTACCCTATGTTCAGTTCGCCTTGAATACTGCCATCCACCAATCAATTAACACCCAACCACTTCATTTGTTTACTGGTAATTCATGCAATTTCCCGTCAGGTCTGCTTAACAGACATAATGTTGCATACGGGGAGGACTATCCTTCAGAGGTCCTTGGAAAAATGAGAAATGCATGGAATATTGCAGCTGAAGCGTCCAAGAAGGCACGGACTCGGTATGCTCATTTTTATGACAAGAAAGTGCGCCCTCTTGAGTTGAAGGAAGGAAGCCTCGTATTGAGAGTGAATGAGGCTGCGCCCGCCAATCAGAGCAGGAAACTAGCTCCGAGGTGGCGAGGACCCTATAGAGTAATTAAAAGGGCGGGGCCGGTTAATCTTGTTATAAAAGGAGTGTTCGAGGACCAGGTGGAAAGGACAATTCATGTAAATAAATTGAAACATTATCATGCTAGAGAGGAATTAGAACTGCCTTCAGCGGGTCTAGTTCCTGACTCAGCAGTGCTGACTCATGGCTTCACCGACGAGTCAGAAGATGAGGATGACCCTCTGTCATCGCTCATCAGTAGTCAGGTGCAGTCTCGCCACCCTATGGTGACGAGATCTCGCGCTATACAGTAAAGTAACTTCCTTGGTTAGTATAATTTAGTATTCATTAGATTTTCCTGTAAAGGCAATGAGATGTACTATGTCTATACTTGACTCAGGTAGCAACTTTTACCGTGCTCTGGGGTTCCACCTCCACCAAACCCAGAGTATATCTATGCTTCCGCTGTGTTGTGTCTGTCTGTTCCCAGGTCTGATTGGTACACCGACCCAGTTGTTCCAGCCACACGTGAACCCTTGTCTGTAAAGACCGAGGGGGGAGGCACGTTACACAAAGCCCTCCCCCCACCAGACCCAGTAACCCTTACATCAGTTACTTTGGGGATGAGTGACTGTCCAAGAGTCACCCGGCCGACGCCTCACGTCACTAACGAGGTTGTCAGGGCCAGCGAGCTGTCCACATTATAGCAGTCACCGGAGGTGCCATACAACGCCGGGGTAGCTGTCTCGAGATCACCAATACCCACCTGCTGCGTCATCAAGACTGCAGCCATTCCAGCAGTGTTGGAGGAGAGGTCACGAAATGGAAAGCACGTAGCAGTACTCAAGAATTTCGCCGGAAGATTAATGATCGCTCACACCTGTGGGTGCTCGCTCACACCTGTGGGTGCTCGCTCACACCTGTGGGTGCCCGCTCACACCTGTGGGTGCCAGCTCACACCTGTGGGTGCTCGTTTAGACCTGTGGGTGCTCGCTCAGACCTGTGGGTGCTCGCTCAGACCTGTGGGTGCTCGCTCAGACCTGTGGGTGCTCGCTCAGACCTGTGGGTGCTCGCTCAGACCTGTGGGTGCTCGCTCACACCTGTGGGTGCTCGCTCAGACCTGTGGGTGCTCGCTCAGACCTGTGGGTGCTCGCTCAGACCTGTGGGTGCTCGCTCAGACCTGTGGGTGCCCGCTCAGACCTGTGGGTGCCCGCTCAGACCTGTGGGTGCTCGGTCAGACCTGTGGGTGCTCGCTCAGACCTGTGGGTGCTCGCTCAGACCTGTGGGTGCTCGCTCAGACCTGTGGGTGCTCGCTCAGACCTGTGGGTGCTCGCTCAGACCTGTGGGTGCTCGCTCACACCTGTGGGTGCTCGCTCACACCTGTGGGTGCTCGCTCACACCTGTGGGTGCTCGCTCACACCTGTGGGTGCTCGCTCACACCTGTGGGTGCTCGCTCAGACTTGTGGGTGCTCGCTCAGACCTGTGGGTGCTCGCTCAGACCTGTGGGTGCTTATTCACACCTGTGGGTGCTCGCTCAGACCAGTGGGTTCTCGCTCACACCTGTGGGTGCTCGCTCACACCTGTGGGTGCTCGCTCACACCTGTGGGTGCTCGCTCACACCTGTGGGTGCTCGCTCACACCTGTGGGTGCTCGCTCACACCTGTGGGTGCTCGCTCACACCTGTGGGTGCTCGCTCACACCTGTGGGTGCTCGCTCTCACCTGTGGGTGCTCGCTCACACCTGTGGGTGCTCGCTCACACCTGTGGGTGCTCGCTCAGACCTGTGGGTGCTCGCTCACACCTGTGGGTGCCCGCTCACACCTGTGGGTGCCGGCTCACACCTGTGGGTGCTCGTTCAGACCTGTTGGTGCTCGCTCACACCTGTGGGTGCTCGCTCACACCTGTGGGTGCTCGCTCACACCTGTGGGTGCTCGTTCATACCTGTGGGTGCTCGCTCACACCTGTGGGTGTCCGCTCACACCTGTGGGTGCCCGCTCAGACCTGTGGGTGCCCGCTCAGACCTGTGGGTGCCCGCTCAGACCTGTGGGTGCTCGCTCACACCTGTGGGTGCTCGGTCAGACCTGTGGGTGCCCGGTCAGACCTGTGGGTGCTCGGTCAGACCTGTGGGTGCTCGCTCACACCTGTGGGTGCTCGCTCACACCTGTGGGTGCTCGCTCACACCTGTGGGTGCTCGCTCACACCTGTGGGTGCTCGCTCACACCTGTGGGTGCTCGCTCACACCTGTGGGTGCTCGCTCACACCTGTGGGTGCTCGATCACACCTGTGGGTGCCCGCTCAGACCTGTGGGTGCTCGCTCACACCTGTGGGTGACCGCTCACACCTGTGGGTGCTCTCTCACACCTGTGGGTGCTCGCTCACACCTGTGGGTGCTCGCTCACACCTGTGGGTGCTCGCTCACACCATTGGATGCTCGCTCACACTTGTGGGTGCTCGCTCACACCTGTGGGTGCTCGCTCACACCTGTGGGTGCTCGCTCACACCTGTTGGTGCTCGCTCGCACCTGTGGGTGCTCGCTCACACCTGTGGGTGCTCGCTCACACCTGTGGGTGCTCGCTCACACCTGTGGGTGCTCGCTCACACCTGTGGGTGCTCGCTCACACCTGTGGGTGCTCGGTCAGACCTGTGGGTGCTCGGGCAGACCTGTGGGTGCTCGGTCAGACCTGTGGATGCTCGCTGACACCTGTGGGTGCTCGCTCACACCTGTGGGTGCTCGCTCAGACCAGTGGGTTCTCGCTCACACCTGTGGGTGCTCGCTCACACCTGTGGGTGCTCGCTCACACCTGTGGGTGCTCGCTCACACCTGTGGGTGCTCGCTCACACCTGTGGGTGCTCGCTCACACCTGTGGGTGCTCGCTCACATCTGTGGGTGCTCGCTCAGACCTGTGGGTGCCCTCTCAGACCTGTGGGTTCTCGCTCAAACCTGAGGGTGCTCGCTCAGACCAGTGGGTGCTCGTTCAGACCTGTGGGTGCTCGCTCACACCTTTGGGTGCTCGGTCAGACCTGTAAGTGCTCGGTCAGACCTGTGGGTGCTCGCTCAGACTTGTGGGTGCTCGCTCACACCTGTGGGTGCTCGCTCACACCTGTGGGTGCTCGCTCACACCTGTGGGTGGTCGCTCACGCCATTGTATGCTCGCTCACACCTGTGGGTGCGCGCTCACACCTGTGGGTGCTCGCTCACACCTGTGGGTGGTGCTGTGGGTGCTTCAGACCTGTGGGTGCTTATTCAGACCTGTGGGTGCTCGCTCACACCTGTGGGTGCTCGCTCACACCTGTGGGTGCTCGCTCACACCTGTGGGTGCTCGCTCACACCTGTGGGTGCTCGCTCACACCTGTGGGTGCTCGCTCACACCTGTGGGTGCTCGCTCACACCTGTGGGTGCTCGCTCACACCTGTGGGTGCTCGCTCAGACCTGTGGGTGCTCGCCCAGACCTGTGGGTGCTCGCCCAGACCTGTGGGTGCTTATTCAGACCTGTGGGTGCTTATTCACACCTGTGGGTGCTTATTCACACCTGTGGGTGCTTATTCACACCTGTGGGTGCTTATTCACACCTGTGGGTGCTTATTCACATCTGTGGGTGCTTATTCACACCTGTGGGTGCTTATTCACACCTGTGGGTGCTTATTCACACCTGTGGGTGCTCGCTCAGACCAGTGGGTTCTCGCTCACACCTGTGGGTTCTCGCTCACACCTGTGGGTGCTCGCTCACTCCTGTGGGTGCTCGCTCACACCTGTGGGTGCCCGCTCAGACCTGTGGGTGCCCGCTCAGACCTGTGGGTGCTCGCTTACACCTGTGGGTGCTCGGTCAGACCTGTGGGTGCTCGCTCACACCTGTGGGTGCTCGCTCAGACCTGTGGGTGCTCGGTCAGACCTGTGGGTGCTCGCTCACACCTGTGGGTGCTCGGTCAGACCTGTGGGTGCTCGCTCACTCCTGTGGGTGCTCGCTCAAATCTGTGGGTGCTCGCTCAAATCTGTGGGTGCTCGCTCACACCTGTGGGTGCTCGTTCACACCTGTTGGTGCTCGGTCACACCTGTGGGTGTTCGGTCACACCTGTGGTTGCTCGGTCACACCTGTAGGTGCTCGATCACACCTGTGGGTGCCCGCTCACACCTGTGGGTGCTCGCTCACTCCTGTGGGTGCTCGTTCACACCTGTGGGTGCTCGCTCACACCTGTGGGTGCTCGCTCACACCTGTGGGTGCTCGCTCACACCTGTGGGTGCTCGCTCACACCTGTGGGTGCTCGCTCACACCTGTGGGTGCTCGCTCACACCTGTGGGTGCTCGCTCACACCTGTGGGTGCTCGCTCACACCTGTGGGTGCTCGCTCACACCTGTGGGTGCTCGCTCACACCTGTGGGTGCTCGCTCACACCTGTGGGTGCTCGCTCACACCTGTGGGTGCTCGCTCACACCTGTGGGTGCTCGCTCACACCTGTGGGTGCTCGGTCAGACCTGTGGATGCTCGCTGACACCTGTGGGTGCTCGCTCACACCTGTGGGTGCTCGCTCAGACCAGTGGGTTCTCGCTCACACCAGTGGGTGCTCGCTCACACCTGTGGGTGCTCGCTCACACCTGTGGGTGCTCGCTCACACCTGTGGGTGCTCGCTCACACCTGTGGGTGCTCGCTCACACCTGTGGGTGCTCGCTCACACCTGTGGGTGCTCGCTCACACCTGTGGGTGCTCGCTCACACCTGTGGGTGCTCGCTCACATCTGTGGGTGCTCGCTCAGACCTGTGGGTTCCCTCTCAGACCTGTGGGTTCTCGCTCAAACCTGAGGGTGCTCGCTTAGACCAGTGGGTGCTTGTTCAGACCTGTGGGTGCTCGCTCACACCTTTGGGTGCTCGGTCAGACCTGTAAGTGCTCGGTCAGACCTGTGGGTGCTCGCTCAGACTTGTGGGTGCTCGCTCACACCTGTGGGTGCTCGCTCACACCTGTGGGTGCTCGCTCACACCTGTGGGTGCTCGCTCACACCTGTGGGTGCTCGCTCACGCCATTGTATGCTCGCTCACACCTGTGGGTGCGCGCTCACACCTGTGGGTGCTCGCTCACACCTGTGGGTGCTCGTTCAGACCTGTGGGTGCTCGCTCAGACCTGTTGGTGCTTATTCACACCTGTGGGTGCTCGCTCAGACCTGTGGGTGCTCGCTCACACCTGTGGGTGCTCGCTCACACCTGTGGGTGCACGCTCACACCTGTGGGTGCTCGCTCACACCTGTGGGTGCTCGCTCACACCTGTGGGTGCTCGCTCACACCTGTGGGTGCTCGCTCACACCTGTGGGTGCTCGCCCAGACCTGTGGGTGCTCGCCCAGACCTGTGGGTGCTTATTCACACCTGTGGGTGCTTATTCACACCTGTGGGTGCTTATTCACACCTGTGGGTGCTTATTCACACCTGTGGGTGCTTATTCACATCTGTGGGTGCTTATTCACACCTGTGGGTGCTTATTCACACCTGTGGGTGCTCGCTCAGACCAGTGGGTTCTCGCTCACACCTGTGGGTTCTCGCTCACACCTGTGGGTGCTCGCTCACTCCTGTGGGTGCTCGCTCACACCTGTGGGTGCCCGCTCAGACCTGTGGGTGCCCGCTCAGACCTGTGGGTGCTCGCTTACACCTGTGGGTGCTCGGTCAGACCTGTGGGTGCTCGCTCACACCTGTGGGTGCTCGGTCAGACCTTTGGGTGCTCGCTCACACCTGTGGGTGCTCGGTCAGACCTGTGGGTGCTCGCTCACACCTGTGGGTGCTCGCTCAAATCTGTGGGTGCTCGCTCACACCTGTGGGTGCTCGTTCACACCTGTTGGTGCTCGGTCACACCTGTGGGTGTTCGGTCACACCTGTGGTTGCTCGGTCACACCTGTAGGTGCTCGATCCCACCTGTGGGTGCCCGCTCACACCTGTGGGTGCTCGCTCACTCCTGTGGGTGCTCGCTCACTCCTGTGGGTGCTCGTTCACACCTGTGGGTGCTCGCTCACACCTGTGGGTGCTCGCTCACACTTGTAGGTGCTCGCTCACACCTGTGGGTGCTCGCTCACACCTGTGGGTGCTCGCTCACACCTGTGGGTGCTCGCTCACACCTGTGGGTGCTCGCTCACACCTGTGGGTGCTCGCTCACACCTGTGAGTGCTCGCTCACACCTGTGGGTGCTTATTCACACCTGTGGGTGCTTATTCACACCTGTGGGTGCTTATTCACACCTGTGGGTGCTTATTCACACCTGAGGGTGCTCGCTCAGACCAGTGGGTTCTCGCTCACATCTTTGGGTGCTCGCTCACACCTGTGGGTGCTCGCTCACTCCTGTGGGTGCTCGCTCACACCTGTGGGTGTGAGCGCCCGAAAACCGCGTTATTTTGCGCAAAAATAATGCGATTTTCGCAGCTGGCGGGCAAAAATCGCGATTTTCGCCGCTACCGGCCAAAAATAGCGCGATTTTCGCCGCTACCGGCCAAAAACCGCGCGATTTTCACCGCTACCGACCAAAAACCATGCGATTTTCGCAGCTGGCGGGCAAAAATCGCGATTTTCGCCGCTACCGGCCAAAAATAGCGCGATTTTTGCCGTTAGCGGCCAAAAATCGGGCTATTTTTGCCGCTAACGGCCGAAAACCGCGCTATTTTGCGCAAAAATAAAAATGTCGCAGCTGGCGGGCAAAAATCGCGATTTTCGCCGCTACCGGCCAAAAATAGCGCGATTTTCGCCGCTACCGGCCAAAAACCGCGCGATTTTCGCCGCTACCGGCCAAAAACCATGCGATGTTCGCAGCTGACGGGAAAAAATCGCGATTTTTGCCGCTAGCGGCCAAAAATCCGGTTATTTTTGCCGCTAACGGCCGAAAACCGCGCTATTTTGCGCAAAAACCATGCGATTTTCGCAGCTGGCGGACAAAAATCGCGATTTTCGCCGCTACCGGCCAAAAATAGCGCGATTTTCGCCGCTACCGGCCAAAAACGCTCGATTTTCGCCGCTACCGGCCAAAAACCATGCGATTTTCGCAGCTGGCGGGAAAAAATCGCGATTTTCGCCGCTACCGGCCAAAAATAGCGCGATTTTCGCCGCTACCGGCCAAAAACCGCGCGATTTTCGCCGCTACTGGCCAAAAACCTCGCGATTTTCGCCGCTACCGGCCAAAAACCGCGCGATTTTTGCCGCTACCGGCCAAAAACCGCGCGATTTTCGCCGCTACCGGCCAAAAACCGCTCGATTTTCGCCGCTACCGGTCAAAAACCATGCGATTTTCGCAGCTGGCGGGCAAAAATCGCGATTTTCGCCGCTACCGGCCAAAAATAGCGCGATTTTCGCCGCTACCGGCCAAAAACCGCGCGATTTTCACCGCTACCGACCAAAAACCATGCGATTTTCGCAGCTGGCGGGCAAAAATCGCGATTTTCGCCGCTACCGGCCAAAAATAGCGCGATTTTTGCCGTTAGCGGCCAAAAATCGGGCTATTTTTGCCGCTAAAGGCCGAAAACCGCGCTATTTTGCGCAAAAATAATGCGATTTTCGCAGCTGGCGGGCAAAAATCGCGATTTTCGCCGCTACCGGCCAAAAATAGCGCGATTTTCGCCGCTACCGGCCAAAAACCGCGAGCTATTTTCGCCGCTACCGGCCAAAAACCATGCGATGTTCGCAGCTGACGGGCAAAAATCGCGATTTTTGCCGGTAGCGGCCAAAAATCGGGTTATTTTTGCCGCTAACGGCCGAAAACCGCGCTATTTTGCGCAAAAACCATGCGATTTTCCCAGCTGGCGGCCACTACCGGCCAAAAATAGCACGATTTTCGCCGCCAGCGGCCAAAAAAAATCGCGATTTTCGCCGCTACCGGCCAAAAATAGCGCAATTTTCGCCGCTACCGGCCAAAAACCGCGCGATTTTCGCCGCTACTGGCCAAAAAACAAGCGATTTTCGCAACTGGCGGGGAAAAATCGCGATTTTCGCCGCTACCGGCCAAAAACCGCGCGATTTTCGCCGCTACCGACCAAAAACCATGCGATTTTCGCAGCTGGCGGGCAAAAATCGCGATTTTTGCCGCTAGCGGCCAAAAATCGGGCTATTTTTGCCGCTAACGGCCGAAAACCGCGCTATTTTGCGCAAAAACCATGCGATTTTCACAGCTGGCGGGCAAAAATCCCGATTTTCGCCGCTACCGGCCAAAAATAGCGCGATTTTCGCCGCTACCGGCCAAAAACCGCGTGATTTTCGCCGCTACTGGCCAAAAACCAAGCGATTTTCGCAGCTAGTGGGCAAAAATCACGATTTTCTCCGCTACCGGCCAAAAATAGCGCGATTTTCGCCGCTACCGGCCAAAAACCGCGCGATTTTCGCCGCTACCGGCCAAAAACCACGCGATTTTCGCAGCTGGCGGGCAAAAATCGCGATTTTCGCCGCTACCGGCCAAAAATAGCGCGATTTTCGCAGCTGGCGGGCAAAAATCGCGATTTTCGCCGCTACCGGCCAAAAATAGCGCGGGCTATTTTTGCCGCTAACGGCCAAAAACCGCGTTATTTTGCGCAAAAACCATGCGATTTTCGCAGCTGGCGGGCAAAAATCCCGATTTTCACCGCTACCGGCCAAAAATTGCGCGATTTTCGCCGCTACCAGCCAAAAACCATGCGATTTTCGCAGCTGCCGGGCAAAAATCGCGATTTTCGCCGCTACCGGCCAAAAAAAGCGCGATTTTCGCCGCTACCGGCCAAAAACCGCTCGATTTTCGCCGCTACCGGTCAAAAACCATGCGATTTTCGCAGCTGGCGGGCAAAAATCGCGATTTTCGCCGGTACCGGCCAAAAATAGCGCGATTTTCGCCGCTACCGGCCAAAAACCGCTCGATTTTCGACGCTACCGGTCAAAAACCATGCGATTTTCGCAGCTGGCGGGCAAAAATCGCGATTTTCGCCGCTACCGGCCAAAAATAGCGCGATTTTTGCCGTTAGCGGCCAAAAATCGGGCTATTTTTGCCGCTAACGGCCGAAAACCGCGCTATTTTGCGCAAAAATAATGCGATTTTCGCAGCTGGCGGGCAAAAATCGCGATTTTCGCCGCTACCGGCCAAAAATAGCGCGATTTTTGCCGCTAGCGGCCAAAAATCGGGTTATTTTTGCCGCTAACGGCCGAAAACCGCGCTATTTTGCGCAAAAACCATGCGATTTTCGCAGCTGGCGGACAAAAATCGCGATTTTCGCCGCTACCGGTCAAAAATAGCGCGATTTTCGCCGCTACCGGCCAAAAACAGCTCGATTTTCGCCGCTACCGGCCAAAAACCATGCGATTTTCCCAGCTGGCGGGAAAAAATCGCGATTTTCGCCGCTACCGGCCCAAAATAGGGCGATTTTCGCCGCTACCTCCCAAAAACCGCGCGATTTTCGCCGCTACTGGCCAAAAACCTCGCGATTTTCGCCGCTACCGGCCAAAAATAGCGTGATTTTCGCCGCTACCGGCCAAAAAAGGCGCGATTTTCGCCGCTACCGGCCAAAAACCATGCGATTTTCGCAGCTGGCGGGCAAAAATCGCGATTTTCGCCGCTACCGGCCAAAAATAGCGCGATTTTTGCCGCTAGCGGCCAAAAATCGGGCTATTTTTGCCGCTAACGGCCAAAAACCGCGCTATTTTGCGCAAAAACCATGCGATTTTCGCAGCTGGCGGGCAAAAATCCCGATTTTCGCCGCTACCGGCCAAAAATATCGCGATTTTTGCTCCTAGCGGCAAAAAACCGTGCGATTTTCGCCGCTAGCGGCCAAAAATAGCGCGTTTTTTGCCGCTAACGGCCAAAAATAGCGCGATTTTCGCCGCTACTGGCCAAAAATTGCGCGATTTTCGCCGCTACCAGCCAAAAACCATGCGATTTTCGCAGCTGGCGGGCAAAAATCGCGATTTTCGCCGCTACCGGCCAAAAATAGCGCGATTTTCGCCGCTACCGGCCAAAAACCGCTCGATTTTCGCCGCTACCGGTTAAAAACCATGCGATTTTCGCAGCTGGCGGGCAAAAATCGCGATTTTCGCCGGTACCGGCCAAAAATAGCGCGATTTTCGCCGCTATCGGCCAAAAACCGCGCGATTTTCACCGCTACCGACCAAAAACCATGCGATTTTCGCAGCTGGCGGGCAAAAATCGCGATTTTCGCCGCTACCGGCCAAAAATAGCGCGATTTTTGCCGTTAGCGGCCAAAAATCGGGCTATTTTTGCCGCTAACGGCCGAAAACCGCGCTATTTTGCGCAAAAATAATGCGATTTTCGCAGCTGGCGGGCAAAAATCGCGATTTTCGCCGCTACCGGCCAAAAATAGCGCGATTTTCGCCGCTACCGGCCAAAAACCGCTCGATTTTCGCCGCTACCGGTTAAAAACCATGCGATTTTCGCAGCTGGCGGGCAAAAATCGCGATTTTCGCCGCTACCGGCCAAAAATAGCGCGATTTTCGCCGCTACCGGCCAAAAACCACGAGATTTTCGCCGCTACCGGCCAAAAACCATGCGATGTTCGCAGCTGACGGGCAAAAATCGCGATTTTTGCCGCTAGCGGCCAAAAATCGGGTTATTTTTGCCGCTAACGGCCGAAAACCGCGTTATTTTGCGCAAAAACCATGCGATTTTCGCAGCTGGCGGACAAAAATCGCGATTTTCGCCGCTACCGGCCAAAAATAGCGCGATTTTCGCCGCTACCGGCCAAAAACAGCTCGATTTTCGCCGCTACCGGCCAAAAACCATGCGATTTTCCCAGCTGGCGGGAAAAAATCGCGATTTTCGCCGCTACCGGCCAAAAATAGCGCAATTTTCGCCGCTACCGGCCAAAAACCGCGCGATTTTCGCCGCTACTGGCCAAAAAACAAGCGATTTTCGCAACTGGCGGGCAAAAATCGCGATTTTCGCCGCTACCGGCCAAAAACCGCGCGATTTTCGCCGCTACCGACCAAAAACCATGCGATTTTCGCAGCTGGCGGGCAAAAATCGCGATTTTTGCCGCTAGCGGCCAAAAATCGGGCTATTTTTGCCGCTAACGGCCAAAAACCGCGCTATTTTGCGCAAAAACCATGCGATTTTCGCAGCTGGCGGGCAAAAATCCCGATTTTCGCCGCTACCGGCCAAAAATAGCGCGATTTTTGCTCCTAGCGGCAAAAAACCGTGCGATTTTCGCCAATAGCGGCCAAAAATAGCGCCTTTTTTGCCGCTAACGGCCAAAAATAGCGCGATTTTCGCCGCTACTGGCCAAAAATTGCGCGATTTTCGCCGCTACCAGCCAAAAACCATGCGATTTTCGCAGCTGGCGGGCAAAAATCGCGATTTTCGCCGCTACCGGCCAAAAATAGCGCGATTTTCGCCGCTACCGGCCAAAAACCGCTCGATTTTCGCCGCTACCGGTCAAAAACCATGCGATTTTCGCAGCTGGCGGGCAAAAATCGCGATTTTCGCCGGTACCGGCCAAAAATAGCGCGATTTTCGCCGCTACCGGCCAAAAACCGCGCGATTTTCACCGCTACCGACCAAAAACCATGCGATTTTCGCAGCTGGCGGGCAAAAATCGCGATTTTCGCCGCTACCGGCCAAAAATAGCGCGATTTTTGCCGTTAGCGGCCAAAAATCGGGCTATTTTTGCCGCTAACGGCCGAAAACCGCGCTATTTTGCGCAAAAATAATGCGATTTTCGCAGCTGGCGGGCAAAAATCGCGATTTTCGCCGCTACCGGCCAAAAATAGCGCGATTTTCGCCGCTACCGGCCAAAAACCGCGCGATTTTCACCGCTACCGACCAAAAACCATGCGATTTTCGCAGCTGGCGGGCAAAAATCGCGATTTTCGCCGCTACCGGCCAAAAATAGCGCGATTTTTGCCGTTAGCGGCCAAAAATCGGGCTATTTTTGCCGCTAACGGCCGAAAACCGCGCTATTTTGCGCAAAAATAATGCGATTTTCGCAGCTGGCGGGCAAAAATCGCGATTTTCGCCGCTACCGGCCAAAAATAGCGCGATTTTCGCCGCTACCGGCCAAAAACCGCGAGATTTTCGCCGCTACCGGCCAAAAACCATGCGATGTTCGCAGCTGACGGGCAAAAATCGCGATTTTTGCCGCTCGCGATTTTTGCCGCTAGCGGCCAAAAATCGGGTTATTTTTGCCGCTAACGGCCGAAAACCGCGCTATTTTGCGCAAAAACCATGCGATTTTCGCAGCTGGCGGACAAAAATCGCGATTTTCGCCGCTACCGGCCAAAAATAGCGCGATTTTCGCCGCTACCGGCCAAAAACAGCTCGATTTTCGCCGCTACCGGCCAAAAACCATGCGATTTTCCCAGCTGGCGGGAAAAAATCGCGATTTTCGCCGCTACCGGCCAAAAATAGCGCAATTTTCGCCGCTACCGGCCAAAAACCGCGCGATTTTCGCCGCTACTGGCCAAAAAACAAGCGATTTTCGCAACTGGCGGCGGGGAAAAATCGCGATTTTCGCCGCT
This sequence comes from Procambarus clarkii, assembly GCF_020424385.1. Taxonomy (NCBI): domain Eukaryota; kingdom Metazoa; phylum Arthropoda; class Malacostraca; order Decapoda; family Cambaridae; genus Procambarus; species Procambarus clarkii. The sequence continues at coordinate 22,829 of NW_025552239.1, forward strand.
ACCGGCCAAAAACCGCGCGATTTTCGCCGCTACCGACCAAAAACCATGCGATTTTCGCAGCTGGCGGGCAAAAATCGCGATTTTTGCCGCTAGCGGCCAAAAATCGGGCTATTTTTGCCGCTAACGGCCGAAAACCGCGCTATTTTGCGCAAAAACCATGCGATTTTCACAGCTGGCGGGCAAAAATCCCGATTTTCGCCGCTACCGGCCAAAAATAGCGCGATTTTCGCCGCTACCGGCCAAAAACCGCGCGATTTTCGCCGCTACTGGCCAAAAACCAAGCGATTTTCGCAGCTAGTGGGCAAAAATCACGATTTTCTCCGCTACCGGCCAAAAATAGCGCGATTTTCGCCGCTACCGGCCAAAAACCGCGCGATTTTCGCCGCTACCGGCCAAAAACCACGCGATTTTCGCAGCTGGCGGGCAAAAATCGCGATTTTCGCCGCTACCGGCCAAAAATAGCGCGATTTTTGCCGCTAGCGGCCAAAAATCGGGCTATTTTTGCCGCTAACGGCCAAAAACCGCGTTATTTTGCGCAAAAACCATGCGATTTTCGCAGCTGGCGGGCAAAAATCCCGATTTTCGCCGCTACCGGCCAAAAATTGCGCGATTTTCGCCGCTACCAGCCAAAAACCATGCGATTTTCGCAGCTGCCGGGCAAAAATCGCGATTTTCGCCGCTATTTTCGCCGCTACCGGCCAAAAAAAGCGCGATTTTCGCCGCTACCGGCCAAAAACCGCTCGATTTTCGCCGCTACCGGTCAAAAACCATGCGATTTTCGCAGCTGGCGGGCAAAAATCGCGATTTTCGCCGGTACCGGCCAAAAATAGCGCGATTTTCGCCGCTACCGGCCAAAAACCGCTCGATTTTCGCCGCTACCGGTCAAAAACCATGCGATTTTCGCAGCTGGCGGGCAAAAATCGCGATTTTCGCCGCTACCGGCCAAAAATAGCGCGATTTTTGCCGTTAGCGGCCAAAAATCGGGCTATTTTTGCCGCTAACGGCCGAAAACCGCGCTATTTTGCGCAAAAATAATGCGATTTTCGCAGCTGGCGGACAAAAATCGCGATTTTCGCCGCTACCGGTCAAAAATAGCGCGATTTTCGCCGCTACCGGCCAAAAACAGCTCGATTTTCGCCGCTACCGGCCAAAAACCATGCGATTTTCCCAGCTGGCGGGAAAAAATCGCGATTTTCGCCGCTACCGGCCCAAAATAGGGCGATTTTCGCCGCTACCTCCCAAAAACCGCGCGATTTTCGCCGCTACTGGCCAAAAACCTCGCGATTTTCGCCGCTACCGGCCAAAAATAGCGCGATTTTCGCCGCTACCGGCCAAAAACCGCGCGATTTTCGCCGCTACCGGCCAAAAACCATGCGATTTTCGCAGCTGGCGGGCAAAAATCGCGATTTTCGCCGCTACCGGCCAAAAATAGCGCGATTTTTGCCGCTAGCGGCCAAAAATCGGGCTATTTTTGCCGCTAACGGCCAAAAACCGCGCTATTTTGCGCAAAAACCATGCGATTTTCGCAGCTGGCGGGCAAAAATCCCGATTTTCGCCGCTACCGGCCAAAAATAGCGCGATTTTTGCTCCTAGCGGCAAAAAACCGTGCGATTTTCGCCGCTAGCGGCCAAAAATAGCGCGTTTTTTGCCGCTAACGGCCAAAAATAGCGCGATTTTCGCCGCTACTGGCCAAAAATTGCGCGATTTTCGCCGCTACCAGCCAAAAACCATGCGATTTTCGCAGCTGGCGGGCAAAAATCGCGATTTTCGCCGCTACCGGCCAAAAATAGCGCGATTTTCGCCGCTACCGGCCAAAAACCGCTCGATTTTCGCCGCTACCGGTCAAAAACCATGCGATTTTCGCAGCTGGCGGGCAAAAATCGCGATTTTCGCCGGTACCGGCCAAAAATAGCGCGATTTTCGCCGCTACCGGCCAAAAACCGCGCGATTTTCACCGCTACCGACCAAAAACCATGCGATTTTCGCAGCTGGCGGGCAAAAATCGCGATTTTCGCCGCTACCGGCCAAAAATAGCGCGATTTTTGCCGTTAGCGGCCAAAAATCGGGCTATTTTTGCCGCTAACGGCCGAAAACCGCGCTATTTTGCGCAAAAATAATGCGATTTTCGCAGCTGGCGGGCAAAAATCGCGATTTTCGCCGCTACCGGCCAAAAATAGCGCGATTTTCGCCGCTACCGGCCAAAAACCGCGAGATTTTCGCCGCTACCGGCCAAAAACCATGCGATGTTCGCAGCTGACGGGCAAAAATCGCGATTTTTGCCGCTAGCGGCCAAAAATCGGGTTATTTTTGCCGCTAACGGCCGAAAACCGCGCTATTTTGCGCAAAAACCATGCGATTTTCGCAGCTGGCGGACAAAAATCGCGATTTTCGCCGCTACCGGCCAAAAATAGCGCGATTTTCGCCGCTACCGGCCAAAAACAGCTCGATTTTCGCCGCTACCGGCCAAAAACCATGCGATTTTCCCAGCTGGCGGAAAAAAATCGCGATTTTCGCCGCTACCGGCCAAAAATAGCGCAATTTTCGCCGCTACCGGCCAAAAACCGCGCGATTTTCGCCGCTACTGGCCAAAAAACAAGCGATTTTCGCAACTGGCGGGGAAAAATCGCGATTTTCGCCGCTACCGGCCAAAAACCGCGCGATTTTCGCCGCTACCGACCAAAAACCATGCGATTTTCGCAGCTGGCGGGCAAAAATCGCGATTTTTGCCGCTAGCGGCCAAAAATCGGGCTATTTTTGCCGCTAACGGCCGAAAACCGCGCTATTTTGCGCAAAAACCATGCGATTTTCACAGCTGGCGGGCAAAAATCCCGATTTTCGCCGCTACCGGCCAAAAATAGCGCGATTTTCGCCGCTACCGGCCAAAAACCGCGCGATTTTCGCCGCTACTGGCCAAAAACCAAGCGATTTTCGCAGCTAGTGGGCAAAAATCACGATTTTCGCCGCTACCGGCCAAAAATAGCGCGATTTTCGCCGCTACCGGCCAAAAACCGCGCGATTTTCGCCGCTACCGGCCAAAAACCATGCGATTTTCGCAGCTGGCGGGCAAAAATCGCGATTTTCGCCGCTACCGGCCAAAAACCGCGCGATTTTCGCAGCTGGCGGGCAAAAATCGCGATTTTCGCCGCTACCGGCCAAAAAGCGCGGGCTATTTTTGCCGCTAACGGCCAAAAACCGCGTTATTTTGCGCAAAAACCATGCGATTTTCGCAGCTGGCGGGCAAAAATCGCGATTTTCGCCGCTACCGGCCAAAAATTGCGCGATTTTCGCCGCTACCAGCCAAAAACCATGCGATTTTCGCAGCTGCCGGGCAAAAATCGCGATTTTCGCCGCTACCGGCCAAAAAAAGCGCGATTTTCGCCGCTACCGGCCAAAAACCGCTCGATTTTCGCCGCTACCGGTCAAAAACCATGCGATTTTCGCAGCTGGCGGGCAAAAATCGCGATTTTCGCCGCTACCGGCCAAAAATAGCGCGATTTTCGCCGCTACCGGCCAAAAACCGCTCGATTTTCGCCGCTACCGGCCAAAAACCATGCGATTTTCGCAGCTGGCGGGCAAAAATCGCGATTTTCGCCGCTACCGGCCAAAAATAGCGCGATTTTTGCCGTTAGCGGCCAAAAATCGGGCTATTTTTGCCGCTAACGGCCGAAAACCGCGCTATTTTGCGCAAAAATAATGCGATTTTCGCAGCTGGCGGGCAAAAATCGCGATTTTCGCCGCTACCGGCCAAAAATAGCGCGATTTTTGCCGCTAGCGGCCAAAAATCGGGTTATTTTTGCCGCTAACGGCCGAAAACCGCGCTATTTTGCGCAAAAACCATGCGATTTTCGCAGCTGGCGGACAAAAATCGCGATTTTCGCCGCTACCGGTCAAAAATAGCGCGATTTTCGCCGCTACCGGCCAAAAACAGCTCGATTTTCGCCGCTACCGGCCAAAAACCATGCGATTTTCGCAGCTGGCGGCCAAAAAAAAAATCGCGATTTTCGCCGCTACCGGCCAAAAATAGCGCGATTTTCGCCGCTACCGGCCAAAAACCGCGCGATTTTCGCCGCTACTGGCCAAAAACCTCGCGATTTTCGCCGCTACCGGCCAAAAATAGCGCGATTTTCGCCGCTACCGGCCAAAAACCGCGCGATTTTCGCCGCTACCGGCCAAAAACCATGCGATTTTCGCAGCTGGCGGGCAAAAATCGCGATTTTCGCCGCTACCGGCCAAAAATAGCGCGATTTTTGCCGCTAGCGGCCAAAAATCGGGCTATTTTTGCCGCTAACGGCCAAAAACCGCGCTATTTTGCGCAAAAACCATGCGATTTTCGCAGCTGGCGGGCAAAAATCCCGATTTTCGCCGCTACCGGCCAAAAATAGCGCGATTTTCGCTCCTAGCGGCAAAAAACCGTGCGATTTTCGCCGCTAGCGGCCAAAAATAGCGCGTTTTTTGCCGCTAACGGCCAAAAATAGCGCGATTTTCGCCGCTACTGGCCAAAAATTGCGCGATTTTCGCCGCTACCAGCCAAAAACCATGCGATTTTCGCAGCTGGCGGGCAAAAATCGCGATTTTCGCCGCTACCGGCCAAAAATAGCGCGATTTTCGCCGCTACCGGCCAAAAACCGCTCGATTTTCGCCGCTACCGGTCAAAAACCATGCGATTTTCGCAGCTGGCGGGCAAAAATCGCGATTTTCGCCGGTACCGGCCAAAAATAGCGCGATTTTCGCCGCTACCGGCCAAAAACCGCGCGATTTTCACCGCTACCGACCAAAAACCATGCGATTTTCGCAGCTGGCGGGCAAAAATCGCGATTTTCGCCGCTACCGGCCAAAAATAGCGCGATTTTTGCCGTTAGCGGCCAAAAATCGGGCTATTTTTGCCGCTAACGGCCGAAAACCGCGCTATTTTGCGCAAAAATAATGCGATTTTCGCAGCTGGCGGGCAAAAATCGCGATTTTCGCCGCTACCGGCCAAAAATAGCGCGATTTTCGCCGCTACCGGCCAAAAACCGCGCGATTTTCGCCGCTACCGGCCAAAAAAACCAAAAATCGCGATTTTCGCTACGGCCAAAAACCAGCGATTTTCGCAGCTGGCGGGCAAAAATCGCGATTTTCGCCGCTACCGGCCAAAAATAGCGCGATTTTCGCCGCTACCGGCCAAAAACCACGCGATTTTCGCCGCTACCGGCCAAAAACCATGCGATGTTCGCAGCTGACGGGCAAAAATCGCGATTTTTGCCGCTAGCGGCCAAAAATCGGGTTATTTTTGCCGCTAACGGCCGAAAACCGCGCTATTTTGCGCAAAAACCATGCGATTTTCGCAGCTGGCGGACAAAAATCGCGATTTTCGCCGCTACCGGCCAAAAATAGCGCGATTTTCGCCGCTACCGGCCAAAAACAGCTCGATTTTCGCCGCTACCGGCCAAAAACCATGCGATTTTCCCAGCTGGCGGGAAAAAAATCGCGATTTTCGCCGCTACCGGCCAAAAAAGCGCGATTTTCGCCGCTACCGGCGCGCGATTTTCGCCGCTACCGGCCAAAAACCGCGCGATTTTCGCAGCTACTGGGCAAAAACAAGCGATTTTCGCCGCTACCGGCCAAAAATAGCGCGATTTTCGCCGCTACCGGCCAAAAACCGCGCGATTTTCGCCGCTACCGGCCAAAAACCATGCGATTTTCGCAGCTGGCGGGCAAAAATCGCGATTTTCGCCGCGCCAAAAATAGCGCGATTTTTGCCGCTAGCGGCCAAAAATCGGGCTATTTTTGCCGCTAACGGCCAAAAACCGCGCTATTTTGCGCAAAAACCATGCGATTTTCGCAGCTGGCGGGCAAAAATCCCGATTTTCGCCGCTACCGGCCAAAAATAGCGCGATTTTCGCTCCTAGCGGCAAAAAACCGTGCGATTTTCGCCGCTAGCGGCCAAAAATAGCGCGTTTTTTTGCCGCTAACGGCCAAAAATAGCGCGATTTTCGCCGCTACCGGCCAAAAATTGCGCGATTTTCGCCGCTACCAGCCAAAAACCATGCGATTTTCGCAGCTGGCGGGCAAAAATCGCGATTTTCGCCGCTACCGGCCAAAAATAGCGCGATTTTCGCCGCTACCGGCCAAAAACCGCTCGATTTTCGCCGCTACCGGTCAAAAACCATGCGATTTTCGCAGCTGGCGGGCAAAAATCGCGATTTTCGCCGGTACCGGCCAAAAATAGCGCGATTTTCGCCGCTACCGGCCAAAAACCGCGCGATTTTCACCGCTACCGCAAAAACCATGCGATTTTCGCAGCTGGCGGGCAAAAATCGCGATTTTTCGCCGCTACCGGCCAAAAATAGCGCGATTTTTGCCGCTAGCGGCCAAAAATCGGGCTATTTTTGCCGCTAACGGCCGAAAACCGCGCTATTTTGCGCAAAAACCATGCGATTTTCGCAGCTGGCGGGCAAAAATCGCGATTTTCGCCGCTACCGGCCAAAAATAGCGCGATTTTCGCCGCTACCGGCCAAAAACCGCGCGATTTTCGCCGCTACCGGCCAAAAACCATGCGATTTTCGCAGCTGGCGGGCAAAAATCGCGATTTTCGCCGCTACCGGCCAAAAATAGCGCGATTTTTGCCGCTAGCGGCCAAAAATCGGGCTATTTTTGCCGCTAACGGCCGAAAACCGCGCTATTTTGCGCAAAAATAATGCGATTTTCGCAGCTGGCGGGCAAAAATCGCGATTTTCGCCGCTACCGGCCAAAAATAGCGCGATTTTCGCCGCTACCGGCCAAAAACCGCGCGATTTTCGCCGCTACCGGCCAAAAACCATGCGATGTTCGCAGCTGACGGGCAAAAAATCGCGATTTTTGCCGCTAGCGGCCAAAAATCGGGTTATTTTTGCCGCTAACGGCCGAAAACCGCGCTATTTTGCGCAAAAACCATGCGATTTTCGCAGCTGGCGGACAAAAATCGCGATTTTCGCCGCTACCGGCCAAAAATAGCGCGATTTTCGCCGCTACCGGCCAAAAACAGCTCGATTTTCGCCGCTACCGGCCAAAAACCATGCGATTTTCGCAGCTGGCGGGAAAAAATCGCGATTTTCGCCGCTACCGGCCAAAAATAGCGCGATTTTCGCCGCTACCGGCCAAAAACCGCGCGATTTTCGCCGCTACTGGCCAAAAACCAAGCGATTTTCGCAGCTGGCGGCAAAAATCGCGATTTTCGCCGCTACGCGATTTTCGCGCTACCAAAAACCGCGCGATTTTCGCCGCTACCGGCCAAAAACCATGCGATTTTCGCAGCTGGCGGGCAAAAATCGCGATTTTTGCCGCTAGCGGCCAAAAATCGGGCTATTTTTGCCGCTAACGGCCGAAAACCGCGCTATTTTGCGCAAAAACCATGCGATTTTCGCAGCTGGCGGGCAAAAATCGCGATTTTCGCCGCTACCGGCCAAAAATAGCGCGATTTTCGCCGCTACCGGCCAAAAACCGCGCGATTTTCGCCGCTACCGGCCAAAAACCATGCGATTTTCGCAGCTAGCGGCCAAAAAAAATCGCGATTTTCGCCGCTACCGGCCAAAAATAGCGCGATTTTCGCCGCTACCGGCCAAAAACCGCGCGATTTTCGCCGCTACCGGCCAAAAACCACGCGATTTTCGCAGCTGGCGGGCAAAAATCGCGATTTTCGCCGCTACCGGCCAAAAATAGCGCGATTTTCGCCGCTAGCGGCCAAAAATAGCGCGATTTTCGCCGCTACCGGCCAAAAACCAGCTGCGATTTTCGCGCAAAAACCATGCGATTTTCGCCGCTGGCGGGCAAAAATCGCGCGATTTTCGCCGCTACCGGCCAAAAATTGCGCGATTTTCGCCGCTACCAGCCAAAAACCATGCGATTTTCGCAGCTGCCGGGCAAAAATCGCGATTTTCGCCGCTACCGGCCAAAAAAAGCGCGATTTTCGCCGCTACCGGCCAAAAACCGCGCGATTTTCGCCGCTACCGGCCAAAAACCATGCGATTTTCGCAGCTGGCGGGCAAAAATCGCGATTTTCGCCGCTACCGGCCAAAAATAGCGCGATTTTCGCCGCTACCGGCCAAAAACCGCGCGATTTTCGCCGCTACCGGCCAAAAACCATGCGATTTTCGCAGCTGGCGGGCAAAAATCGCGATTTTCGCCGCTACCGGCCAAAAATAGCGCGATTTTTGCCGTTAGCGGCCAAAAATCGGGCTATTTTTGCCGCTAACGGCCGAAAACCGCGCTATTTTGCGCAAAAATAATGCGATTTTCGCAGCTGGCGGGCAAAAATCGCGATTTTCGCCGCTACCGGCCAAAAATAGCGCGATTTTTCGCCGCTAGCGGCCAAAAATCGGGTTATTTTTGCCGCTAACGGCCGAAAACCGCGCTATTTTGCGCAAAAACCATGCGATTTTCGCAGCTGGCGGACAAAAATCGCGATTTTCGCCGCTACCGGCCAAAAATAGCGCGATTTTCGCCGCTACCGGCCAAAAACAGCTCGATTTTCGCCGCTACCGGCCAAAAACCATGCGATTTTCCCAGCTGGCGGGAAAAAATCGCGATTTTCGCCGCTACCGGCCAAAAATAGCGCGATTTTCGCCGCTACCGGCCAAAAACCGCGCGATTTTCGCCGCTACTGGCCAAAAACCATGCGATTTTCGCGCGCAAAAATTTTCGCCGCTACCGGCCAAAAATAGCGCGATTTTCGCCGCTACCGGCCAAAAACCGCGCGATTTTCGCCGCTACCGGCCAAAAACCATGCGATTTTCGCAGCTGGCGGGCAAAAATCGCGATTTTCGCCGCTACCGGCCAAAAATAGCGCGATTTTTGCCGCTAGCGGCCAAAAATCGGGCTATTTTTGCCGCTAACGGCCAAAAACCGCGCTATTTTGCGCAAAAACCATGCGATTTTCGCAGCTGGCGGGCAAAAATCGCGATTTTCGCCGCTACCGGCCAAAAATAGCGCGATTTTCGCTCCTAGCGGCAAAAAACCGTGCGATTTTCGCCGCTAGCGGCCAAAAATAGCGCGTTTTTTGCCGCTAACGGCCAAAAATAGCGCGATTTTCGCCGCTACTGGCCAAAAATTGCGCGATTTTCGCCGCTACCAGCCAAAAACCATGCGATTTTCGCAGCTGGCGGGCAAAAATCGCGATTTTCGCCGCTACCGGCCAAAAATAGCGCGATTTTCGCCGCTACCGGCCAAAAACCGCTCGATTTTCGCCGCTACCGGTCAAAAACCATGCGATTTTCGCAGCTGGCGGGCAAAAATCGCGATTTTCGCCGCTACCGGCCAAAAATAGCGCGATTTTCGCCGCTACCGGCCAAAAACCGCGCGATTTTCACCGCTACCGACCAAAAACCATGCGATTTTCGCAGCTGGCGGGCAAAAATCGCGATTTTCGCCGCTACCGGCCAAAAATAGCGCGATTTTTGCCGTTAGCGGCCAAAAATCGGGCTATTTTTGCCGCTAACGGCCGAAAACCGCGCTATTTTGCGCAAAAACCATGCGATTTTCGCAGCTGGCGGGCAAAAATCGCGATTTTCGCCGCTACCGGCCAAAAATAGCGCGATTTTCGCCGCTACCGGCCAAAAACCGCGCGATTTTCGCGCTACCGGCCAAAAACATGCGATTTTCGCAGCTGGCGGGCAAAAATCGCGATTTTCGCCGCTACCGGCCAAAAATAGCGCGATTTTCGCCGCTACCGGCCAAAAAAAACCGCGCGATTTTCGCCGCTACCGGCCAAAAACCATGCGATTTTCGCAGCTGGCGGGCAAAAATCGCGATTTTCGCCGCTACCGGCCAAAAATAGCGCGATTTTCGCCGCTACCGGCCAAAAACCGCTCGATTTTCGCCGCTACCGGCCAAAAACCATGCGATTTTCGCAGCTGGCGGGCAAAAATCGCGATTTTCGCCGCTACCGGCCAAAAATAGCGCGATTTTCGCCGCTACCGGCCAAAAACCGCGCGATTTTCGCCGCTACCGGCAAAAACCATGCGATTTTCGCAGCTGGCGGGCAAAAATCGCGATTTTCGCCGCTACCGGCCAAAAATAGCGCGATTTTCGCCGCTACCGGCCAAAAACCGCGCGATTTTCGCCGCTACCGGCCAAAAACCATGCGATGTTCGCAGCTGACGGGCAAAAATCGCGATTTTTGCCGCTAGCGGCCAAAAATCGGGTTATTTTTGCCGCTAACGGCCGAAAACCGCGCTATTTTGCGCAAAAACCATGCGATTTTCGCAGCTGGCGGACAAAAATCGCGATTTTCGCCGCTACCGGCCAAAAATAGCGCGATTTTCGCCGCTACCGGCCAAAAAAGCTCGATTTTCGCCGCTACCGGCCAAAAACCATGCGATTTTCCCAGCTGGCCAAAAAAAAAATCGCGATTTTCGCCGCTACCGGCCAAAAATAGCGCGATTTTCGCCGCTACCGGCCAAAAACCGCGCGATTTTCGCCGCTACTGGCAAAAAAAACCAAGCGATTTTCGCAGCTGGCGGGCAAAAATCGCGATTTTCGCCGCTACCGGCCAAAAATAGCGCGATTTTCGCCGCTACCGGCCAAAAACCGCGCGATTTTCGCCGCTACCGGCCAAAAACCATGCGATTTTCGCAGCTGGCGGGCAAAAATCGCGATTTTTGCCGCTAGCGGCCAAAAATCGGGCTATTTTTGCCGCTAACGGCCAAAAACCGCGCTATTTTGCGCAAAAACCATGCGATTTTCGCAGCTGGCGGGCAAAAATCGCGATTTTCGCCGCTTCCGGCCAAAAAAAATAGCGCGATTTTCGCCGCTACCGGCCAAAAACCGCGCGATTTTCGCCGCTACCGGCCAAAAACCATGCGATTTTCGCCGCTAGCGGCCAAAAATAGCGCGTTTTTTGCCGCTAACGGCCAAAAATAGCGCGATTTTCGCCGCTACCGGCCAAAAACCGCGCGATTTTCGCCGCTACCGGCCAAAAACCATGCGATTTTCGCAGCTGGCGGGCAAAAATCGCGATTTTCGCCGCTACCGGCCAAAAATAGCGCGATTTTCGCCGCTACCGGCCAAAAACCGCGCGATTTTCGCCGCTACCGGCCAAAAACCATGCGATTTTCGCAGCTGGCGGGCAAAAATCGCGATTTTCGCCGCTACCGGCCAAAAATAGCGCGATTTTCGCCGCTACCGGCCAAAAACCGCGCGATTTTCGCCGCTACCGGCCAAAAACCATGCGATTTTCGCAGCTGGCGGGCAAAAATCGCGATTTTCGCCGCTACCGGCCAAAAATAGCGCGATTTTTGCCGCTAGCGGCCAAAAACCGCGCGATTTTTGCCGCTAACGGCCGAAAACGGGCGCTATTTTCGCCGCGGCCAAAAACCATGCGATTTTCGCAGCTGGCGGGCAAAAATCGCGATTTTCGCCGCTACCGGCCAAAAATAGCGCGATTTTCGCCGCTACCGGCCAAAAACCGCGCGATTTTCGCCGCTACCGGCCAAAAACCATGCGATTTTCGCGCAGCTCGCGATTTTCGCCGCTACCGGCCAAAAATCGCGATTTTCGCCGCTACCGGCCAAAAATAGCGCGATTTTCGCCGCTACCGGCCAAAAATCGCGCGATTTTCGCCGCTACCGGCAAAAACCATGCGATTTTCGCAGCTGCAGCGGGCAAAAATCGCGATTTTCGCCGCTACCGGCCAAAAATAGCGCGATTTTCGCCGCTACCGGCCAAAAACCGCGCGATTTTCGCCGCTACCGGCCAAAAACCATGCGATTTTCGCAGCTGGCGGGCAAAAAATCGCGATTTTCGCCGCTAGCGGCCAAAAATCGCGCGATTTTTGCCGCCGGCCAAAAACCGCGCGATTTTCGCCGCTGCGGCAAAAACCATGCGATTTTCGCAGCTGGCGGGCAAAAATCGCGATTTTCGCCGCTACCGGCCAAAAATAGCGCGATTTTCGCCGCTACCGGCCAAAAACCGCGCGATTTTCGCCGCTACCGGCCAAAAACCATGCGATTTTCGCAGCTGGCGGGCAAAAATCGCGATTTTCGCCGCTACCGGCCAAAAATAGCGCGATTTTCGCCGCTACCGGCCAAAAACCGCGCGATTTTCGCCGCTACCGGCCAAAAACCATGCGATTTTCGCAGCTGGCGGGCAAAAATCGCGATTTTCGCCGCTACCGGCCAAAAATAGCGCGATTTTCGCCGCTACCGGCCAAAAACCGCGCGATTTTCGCCGCTACCGGCCAAAAACCATGCGATTTTCGCAGCTGGCGGGCAAAAATCGCGATTTTCGCCGCTACCGGCCAAAAATAGCGCGATTTTCGCCGCTACCGGCCAAAAACCGCGCGATTTTCGCCGCTACCGGCCAAAAACCATGCGATTTTCGCAGCTGGCGGCAAAAAATCGCGATTTTCGCCGCTACCGGCCAAAAATAGCGCGATTTTCGCCGCTACCGGCCAAAAACCGCGCGATTTTCGCCGCTACCGGCCAAAAACCATGCGATTTTCGCAGCTGGCGGGCAAAAAATCGCGATTTTCGCCGCTACCGGCCAAAAATCGCGATTTTCGCCGCTACCGGCCAAAAACCGCGCGATTTTCGCCGCTACCGGCCAAAAACCATGCGATTTTCGCAGCTGGCGGGCAAAAATCGCGATTTTCGCCGCTACCGGCCAAAAATAGCGCGATTTTCGCCGCTACCGGCCAAAAACCGCGCGATTTTCGCCGCTAACGGCCAAAAAACCGCCGGCGCAAAAACCATGCGATTTTCGCAGCTGGCGGGCAAAAATCGCGATTTTCGCCGCTACCGGCCAAAAATAGCGCGATTTTCGCCGCTACCGGCCAAAAACCGCATGCGATTTTCGCCGCTACCGGCCAAAAACCATGCGATTTTCGCCGCTACCGGCCAAAAAAATCGCGATTTTCGCCGCTACCGGCCAAAAACCGCGCGATTTTCGCCGCTACCGGCCAAAAACCATGCGATTTTCGCAGCTGGCGGGCAAAAATCGCGATTTTCGCCGCTACCGGCCAAAAATAGCGCGATTTTCGCCGCTACCGGCCAAAAACCGCGCGATTTTCGCCGCTACCGGCCAAAAACCAAGCGATTTTCGCAGCTGGCTGGCAAAAATCGCGATTTTCGCCGCTACCGGCCAAAAATAGCGCGATTTTGCCGCTAGCGGCCAAAAATCGGGCTATTTTTGCCGCTAACGGCCGAAAACCGCGCTATTTTGCGCAAAAATAATGCGATTTTCGCAGCTGGCGGGCAAAAATCGCGATTTTCGCCGCTACCGGCCAAAAATAGCGCGATTTTCGCCGCTACCGGCCAAAAACCGCGCGATTTTCGCCGCTACCGGCCAAAAAACCATGCGATTTTCGCAGCTGACGGGCAAAAATCGCGATTTTCGCCGCTAGCGGCCAAAAAATCGCGATTTTTGCCGCTAACGGCCAAAAACCGCGCTATTTTGCGCAAAAACCATGCGATTTTCGCAGCTGGCGGACAAAAATCGCGATTTTCGCCGCTACCGGCCAAAAATAGCGCGATTTTCGCCGCTACCGGCCAAAAACAGCGCGATTTTCGCCGCTACCGGCCAAAAACCATGCGATTTTCCCAGCTGGCCAAAAAAAATCGCGATTTTCGCCGCTACCGGCCAAAAATAGCGCGATTTTCGCCGCTACCGGCCAAAAACCGCGCGATTTTCGCCGCTACTGGCCAAAAACCAAGCGATTTTCGCAGCTAGTGGGCAAAAATCGCGATTTTCGCCGCTACCGGCCAAAAATAGCGCGATTTTCGCCGCTACCGGCCAAAAACCGCGCGATTTTCGCCGCTACCGGCCAAAAACCACGCGATTTTCGCAGCTGGCGGGCAAAAATCGCGATTTTCGCCGCTACCGGCCAAAAATAGCGCGATTTTTGCCGCTAGCGGCCAAAAATCGGGCTATTTTTGCCGCTAACGGCCAAAAACCGCGCTATTTTGCGCAAAAACCATGCGATTTTCGCAGCTGGCGGGCAAAAATCCCGATTTTCGCCGCTACCGGCCAAAAATAGCGCGATTTTCGCCGCTAGCGGCAAAAAACCGTGCGATTTTCGCCGCTAGCGGCCAAAAATAGCGCGATTTTTGCCGCTAACGGCCAAAAATAGCGCGATTTTCGCCGCTACCGGCCAAAAATTGCGCGATTTTCGCCGCTACCAGCCAAAAACCATGCGATTTTCGCAGCTGGCGGGCAAAAATCGCGATTTTCGCCGCTACCGGCCAAAAATAGCGCGATTTTCGCCGCTACCGGCCAAAAACCGCTCGATTTTCGCCGCTACCGGTCAAAAACCATGCGATTTTCGCAGCTGGCGGGCAAAAATCGCGATTTTCGCCGGTACCGGCCAAAAATAGCGCGATTTTCGCCGCTACCGGCCAAAAACCGCGCGATTTTCACCGCTACCGACCAAAAACCATGCGATTTTCGCAGCTGGCGGGCAAAAATCGCGATTTTCGCCGCTACCGGCCAAAAATAGCGCGATTTTTGCCGCTAGCGGCCAAAAATCGGGCTATTTTTGCCGCTAACGGCCGAAAACCGCGCTATTTTGCGCAAAAAACCATGCGATTTTCGCAGCTGGCGGGCAAAAATCGCGATTTTCGCCGCTACCGGCCAAAAATAGCGCGATTTTCGCCGCTACCGGCCAAAAACCGCGCGATTTTCGCCGCTACCGGCCAAAAACCATGCGATTTTCGCAGCTGGCGGGCAAAAATCGCGATTTTCGCCGCTAGCGGCCAAAAATCGCGCGATTTTTGCCGCTAACGGCCAAAAACCGCGCTATTTTGCGGCAAAAACCATGCGATTTTCGCAGCTGGCGGGCAAAAAAAATCGCGATTTTCGCCGCTACCGGCCAAAAATAGCGCGATTTTCGCCGCTACCGGCCAAAAACCGCGCGATTTTCGCCGCTACCGGCCAAAAACCATGCGATTTTCGCAGCTGGCGGCCAAAAAAATCGCGATTTTCGCCGCTACCGGCCAAAAATAGCGCGATTTTCGCCGCTACCGGCCAAAAAACCGCGCGATTTTCGCCGCTACCGGCCAAAAAACCATGCGATTTTCGCAGCTGGCGGGCAAAAATCGCGATTTTCGCCGCTACCGGCCAAAAATAGCGCGATTTTCGCCGCTACCGGCCAAAAACCGCGCGATTTTCGCCGCTACGGCCAAAAACGGCCAAAAACCATGCGATTTTCGCCGCTGGCGGGCAAAAATCGCGATTTTCGCCGCTACCAGCCAAAAATCGGGCTATTTTTGCCGCTAACGGCCGAAAACCGCGCTATTTTGCGCAAAAACCATGCGATTTTCGCAGCTGGCGGGCAAAAATCGCGATTTTCGCCGCTACCGGCCAAAAATAGCGCGATTTTCGCCGCTACCGGCCAAAAACCGCGCGATTTTCGCCGCTACCGGCCAAAAAACCATGCGATTTTCGCAGCTGGCGGGCAAAAATCGCGATTTTCGCCGCTACCGGCCAAAAATAGCGCGATTTTCGCCGCTACCGGCCAAAAACCGCGCGATTTTCGCCGCTACCGGCCAAAAAAAACCATGCGATTTTCGCAGCTGGCGGGCAAAAATCGCGATTTTCGCCGCTACCGGCCAAAAATAGCGCGATTTTCGCCGCTACCGGCCAAAAACCGCGCGATTTTCGCCGCTACCGGCCAAAAACCATGCGATTTTCGCAGCTGGCGGGCTACCGGCCAAAAAATCGCGATTTTCGCCGCTACCGGCCAAAAATAGCGCGATTTTCGCCGCTAGCGGCCAAAAAATCGGGCTATTTTTGCCGCTAACGGCCAAAAACCGCGCTATTTTCGCCGCGGCCAAAAACCATGCGATTTTCGCAGCTGGCGGGCAAAAATCGCGATTTTCGCCGCTACCGGCCAAAAATAGCGCGATTTTCGCCGCTACCGGCCAAAAATAGCGCGATTTTCGCCGCTACAGGCCAAAAACCGCGCGATTTTCGCCGCTGGCGGCCAAAAAAATCGCGATTTTCGCCGCTACCGGCCAAAAATAGCGCGATTTTCGCCGCTACCGGCCAAAAACCGCGCGATTTTCGCCGCTAGCGGCCAAAAATCGCGCTTTTTGCCGCTAACGGCCAAAACCGCGCTATTTGCGCAAAAACCATGCGATTTTCGCAGCTGGCGGGCAAAAATCGCGATTTTCGCCGCTACCGGCCAAAAATAGCGCGATTTTCGCCGCTACCGGCCAAAAACCGCGCGATTTTCGCCGCTACCGGCCAAAAACCATGCGATTTTCGCAGCTGGCGGGAAAAAAAATCGCGATTTTCGCCGCTACCGGCCAAAAATAGCGCGATTTTCGCCGCTACCGGCCAAAAACCGCGCGATTTTCGCCGCTACGGCCAAAAACCGCGCGATTTTCGCAGCTACCGGGCAAAAATCGCGATTTTCGCCGCTGGCGGCCAAAAATCGCGATTTTCGCCGCTACCGGCCAAAAACCGCGCGATTTTCGCCGCTACCGGCCAAAAACCATGCGATTTTCGCAGCTGGCGGGCAAAAATCGCGATTTTCGCCGCTACCGGCCAAAAATAGCGCGATTTTTGCCGCTAGCGGCCAAAAATCGGGCTATTTTTGCCGCTAACGGCCGAAAACCGCGCTATTTTGCGCAAAAAAACCATGCGATTTTCGCAGCTGGCGCAAAAATCGCGATTTTCGCCGCTACCGGCCAAAAATAGCGCGATTTTTCGCCGCTACCGGCCAAAAACCGGCCAAAATCGCGATTTTCGCGGCCAAAAATTTTCGCCGCCGGCCAAAAACCGCGCGATTTTCGCCGCTACCGGCCAAAAAACCATGCGATTTTCGCAGCTGGCGGGCAAAAATCGCGATTTTCGCCGCTACCGGCCAAAAATAGCGCGATTTTCGCCGCTACCGGCCAAAAACCGCGCGATTTTCGCCGCTACCGGCCAAAAAAATTTTCGCGCTGGCGGGCAAAAATCGCGATTTTCGCCGCCGCTACGCCGCTACCGGCCAAAAACCGCGCGATTTTCGCCGCTACCGGCCAAAAACCATGCGATTTTCGCAGCTGGCGGGCAAAAATCGCGATTTTCGCCGCTACCGGCCAAAAATAGCGCGATTTTCGCCGCTAGCGGCCAAAAATCGGGCGATTTTTGCCGCTAACGGCCAAAAAACCGCGCGATTTTCGCAGCTGGCGGGCAAAAAAACCGGCCAAAAATAGCGCGATTTTCGCCGCTCGGCCAAAAACCGCGCGATTTTCGCCGCTACCGGCCAAAAATTTTCGCAGCTGCGATTTTCGCCGCTGGCGGCCAAAAATCGCGAATAGCGCGATTTTCGCCGCTACCGGCCAAAAATCGCGTTAACCAGCTCGATTTTCGCCGCTACCGGCCAAAAACCATGCGATTTTCCCAGCTGGCGGAAAAAAAATCGCGATTTTCGCCGCTACCGGCCAAAAATAGCGCGATTTTCGCCGCTACCGGCCAAAAACCGCGCGATTTTCGCCGCTACTGGCCAAAAACCAAGCGATTTTCGCAGCTGGCGGGCAAAAATCGCGATTTTCGCCGCTACCGGCCAAAAATAGCGCGATTTTCGCCGCTACCGGCCAAAAACCGCGCGATTTTCGCCGCTACCGGCCAAAAACCACGCGATTTTCGCAGCTGGCGGGCAAAAATCGCGATTTTCGCCGCTACCGGCCAAAAATAGCGCGATTTTTGCCGCTAGCGGCCAAAAATCGGGCTATTTTTGCCGCTAACGGCCAAAAACCGCGCTATTTTGCGCAAAAAAACCATGCGATTTTCGCAGCTGGCGGGCAAAAATCGCGATTTTCGCCGCTACCGGCCAAAAATAGCGCGATTTTCGCCGCTAGCGGCCAAAAAACCGTGCGATTTTCGCCGCTAGCGGCCAAAAATAGCGCGCAGCTGCGGGCAAAAATCGCGATTTTCGCCGCTACCGGCCAAAAATAGCGCGATTTTCGCCGCTACTGGCCAAAAATTGCGCGATTTTCGCCGCTACCAGCCAAAAACCATGCGATTTTCGCAGCTGGCGGGCAAAAATCGCGATTTTCGCCGCTACCGGCCAAAAATAGCGCGATTTTCGCCGCTACCGGCCAAAAACCGCGCGATTTTCGCCGCTACCGGCCAAAAACCATGCGATTTTCGCAGCTGGCGGGCAAAAATCGCGATTTTCGCCGCTACCGGCCAAAAATAGCGCGATTTTCGCCGCTACCGGCCAAAAACCGCGCGATTTTCGCCGCTACCGACCAAAAACCATGCGATTTTCGCAGCTGGCGGGCAAAAATCGCGATTTTCGCCGCTACCGGCCAAAAATAGCGCGATTTTTGCCGCTAGCGGCCAAAAATCGGGCTATTTTTGCCGCTAACGGCCGAAAACCGCGCTATTTTGCGCAAAAATAATGCGATTTTCGCAGCTGGCGGGCAAAAATCGCGATTTTCGCCGCTACCGGCCAAAAATAGCGCGATTTTCGCCGCTACCGGCCAAAAACCGCGCGATTTTCGCCGCTACCGGCCAAAAACCATGCGATTTTCGCAGCTGACGGGCAAAAATCGCGATTTTTGCCGCTAGCGGCCAAAAATCGGGTTATTTTTGCCGCTAACGGCCGAAAAACCGCGCTATTTTGCGCAAAAACCATGCGATTTTCGCAGCTGGCGGACAAAAATCGCGATTTTCGCCGCTACCGGCCAAAAATAGCGCGATTTTCGCCGCTACCGGCCAAAAACCGCGCGATTTTCGCCGCTACCGGCCAAAAACCATGCGATTTTCGCAGCTGGCGGGAAAAAATCGCGATTTTCGCCGCTACCGGCCAAAAATAGCGCGATTTTCGCCGCTACCGGCCAAAAACCGCGCGATTTTCGCCGCTACCGGCCAAAAACCATGCGATTTTCGCAGCTGGCGGGCAAAAATCGCGATTTTCGCCGCTACCGGCCAAAAATAGCGCGATTTTCGCCGCTACCGGCCAAAAACCGCGCGATTTTCGCCGCTACCGGCCAAAAACCATGCGATTTTCGCAGCTGGCGGGCAAAAATCGCGATTTTCGCCGCTACCGGCCAAAAATAGCGCGATTTTCGCCGCTACCGGCCAAAAACCGCGCGATTTTCGCCGCTACCGGCCAAAAACCATGCGATTTTCGCAGCTGGCGGGCAAAAATCGCGATTTTCGCCGCTACCGGCCAAAAATAGCGCGATTTTCGCCGCTACCGGCCAAAAACCGCGCGATTTTCGCCGCTACCGGCCAAAAACCATGCGATTTTCGCAGCTGGCGGGCAAAAATCGCGATTTTCGCCGCTACCGGCCAAAAATAGCGCGATTTTCGCCGCTACCGGCCAAAAATAGCGCGATTTTCATGCGATTTTTGCAGCTGGCGGGCAAAAATAGCGCGATTTTCGCCGCTACCGGCCAAAAATTGCGCGATTTTCGCCGCTACCGGCCAAAAAACCATGCGATTTTCGCAGCTGGCGGGCAAAAATCGCGATTTTCGCCGCTACCGGCCAAAAAATAGCGCGATTTTCGCCGCTACCGGCCAAAAACCGCGCGATTTTCGCCGCTACCGGCCAAAAACCATGCGATTTTCGCAGCTGGCGGGCAAAAATCGCGATTTTCGCCGCTAGCGGCCAAAAATAGGGCGATTTTTGCCGCTAACGGCCAAAAACCGCGCGATTTTCGCCGCTGCGCAAAAACCATGCGATTTTCGCAGCTGGCGGGCAAAAATCGCGATTTTCGCCGCTACCGGCCAAAAATAGCGCGATTTTCGCCGCTACCGGCCAAAAACCGCGCGATTTTCGCCGCTACCGGCCAAAAACGCATGCGATTTTCGCAGCTGGCGGGCAAAAATCGCGATTTTCGCCGCTACCGGCCAAAAATAGCGCGATTTTCGCCGCTACCGGCCAAAAACCGCGCGATTTTCGCCGCTACCGGCCAAAAACCATGCGATTTTCGCAGCTGGCGGGCAAAAATCGCGATTTTCGCCGCTACCGGCCAAAAATAGCGCGATTTTCGCCGCTACCGGCCAAAAACCGCGCGATTTTCGCCGCGCAAAAACCATGCGATTTTCGCAGCTGGCGGGCAAAAATCGCGATTTTCGCCGCTACCGGCCAAAAATAGCGCGATTTTCGCCGCTACCGGCCAAAAACCGCGCGATTTTCGCCGCTACCGGCCAAAAACCATGCGATTTTCGCAGCTGGCGGGCAAAAATCGCGATTTTCGCCGCTACCGGCCAAAAATCGCGATTTTCGCCGCTACCGGCCAAAAATAGCGCGATTTTCGCCGCTACCGGCCAAAAACCGCGCGATTTTCGCCGCTACCGGCCAAAACCATGCGATTTTCGCAGCTGGCGGGCAAAAATCGCGATTTTCGCCGCTACCGGCCAAAAATAGCGCGATTTTCGCCGCTACCGGCCAAAAACCGCGCGATTTTCGCCGCTACCGGCCAAAAACCATGCGATTTTTCGCAGCTGCGGGCAAAAAAATCGCGATTTTCGCCGCTAGCGGCCAAAAATAGCGCGATTTTCGCCGCTACCGGCCAAAAACCGCGCGATTTTCGCCAAAAACCTGCGACAGCGGCGGGCAAAAACCATGCGATTTTCGCCGCTACCGGCCAAAAATCGCGATTTTCGCCGCTACCGGCCAAAAACCGCGCGATTTTCGCCGCTACCGGCCAAAAAACCATGCGATTTTCGCAGCTGACGGGCAAAAATCGCGATTTTTGCCGCTAGCGGCCAAAAATCGCGCTATTTTCGCCGCTAACGGCCGAAAACCGCGCTAAAAAACCATGCGATTTTCGCAGCTGGCGGACAAAAATCGCGATTTTCGCCGCTACCGGCCAAAAATAGCGCGATTTTCGCCGCTACCGGCCAAAAAACAGCTCGATTTTCGCCGCTACCGGCCAAAAACCATGCGATTTTCCAGCTGGCGGGAAAAAAATCGCGATTTTCGCCGCTACCGGCCAAAAAAATCGCGATTTTCGCCGCTACCGGCCTACGCGATTTTCGCCGCTAGCGGCCAAAAACCGCGCGATTTTCGCCGCTACTGGCGCAAAAACCATGCGATTTTCGCAGCTGGCGGGCAAAAATCGCGATTTTCGCCGCTACCGGCCAAAAATAGCGCGATTTTCGCCGCTACCGGCCAAAAACCGCGCGATTTTCGCCGCTACCGGCCAAAAACCATGCGATTTTCGCAGCTGGCGGGCAAAAAATCGCGATTTTCGCCGCTACCGGCCAAAAATAGCGCGATTTTTGCCGCTACCGGCCAAAAATCGGGCGATTTTTGCCGCTAACGGCCAAAAACCGCGCGATTTTGCGCAAAAACCATGCGATTTTCGCAGCTGGCGGGCAAAAATCGCGATTTTCGCCGCTACCGGCCAAAAATAGCGCGATTTTCGCTCCTAGCGGCAAAAAAACCGTGCGATTTTCGCCGCTAGCGGCCAAAAATAGCGCGATTTTTGCCGCTAACGGCCAAAAATAGCGCGATTTTCGCCGCTACTGGCCAAAAACCGCGCGATTTTCGCCGCTACGCAGCCAAAAACCATGCGATTTTCGCAGCTGGCGGGCAAAAATCGCGATTTTCGCCGCTACCGGCCAAAAATAGCGCGATTTTCGCCGCTACCGGCCAAAAACCGCTCGATTTTCGCCGCTACCGGCCAAAAACCATGCGATTTTCGCAGCTGGCGGGCAAAAATCGCGATTTTCGCCGGTACCGGCCAAAAATAGCGCGATTTTCGCCGCTACCGGCCAAAAACCGCGCGATTTTCGCCGCTACCGACCAAAAACCATGCGATTTTCGCAGCTGGCGGGCAAAAAATCGCGATTTTCGCCGCTACCGGCCAAAAATAGCGCGATTTTTGCCGCTAGCGGCCAAAAATCGGGCTATTTTTGCCGCTAACGGCCGAAAACCGCGCTATTTTGCGCAAAAATAATGCGATTTTCGCAGCTGGCGGGCAAAAATCGCGATTTTCGCCGCTACCGGCCAAAAATAGCGCGATTTTCGCCGCTACCGGCCAAAAAAAAACCGCGCGATTTTCGCCGCTACCGCAAAAAAGCATGCGATTTTGCTGGCGGGCAAAAATCGCGATTTTCGCCGCTAGCGGCCAAAAATCGCGCGATTTTCGCCGCTAACGGCCAAAAACCGCGCGATTTTCGCCGCTACCGGCCAAAAACCATGCGATTTTCGCAGCTGGCGGGCCAAAAAATCGCGATTTTCGCCGCTACCGGCCAAAAATAGCGCGATTTTCGCCGCTACCGGCCAAAAACCGCGCGATTTTCGCCGCTACCGGCCAAAAACCATGCGATTTTCGCAGCTGGCGGGCAAAAAATCGCGATTTTCGCCGCTACCGGCCAAAAATAGCGCGATTTTCGCCGCTACCGGCCAAAAACCGCGCGATTTTCGCCGCTACCGGCCAAAAACCATGCGATTTTCGCAGCTGGCGGGCAAAAAATCGCGATTTTCGCCGCTACCGGCCAAAAATAGCGCGATTTTCGCCGCTACCGGCCCAAAAACCGCGCGATTTTCGCCGCTACCGGCCAAAAACCATGCGATTTTCGCAGCTGGCGGGCAAAAATCGCGATTTTCGCCGCTACCGGCCAAAAATAGCGCGCCGCTAGCGGCCAAAAATCGGGCGATTTTGCCGCTAACGGCCGAAAAAACCGCGCTATTTTGCGCAAAAACCATGCGATTTTCGCAGCTGGCGGGCAAAAATCGCGATTTTCGCCGCTACCGGCCAAAAATAGCGCGATTTTCGCCGCTACCGGCCAAAAACCGCGCGATTTTCGCCGCTACCGGCCAAAAAACCATGCGATTTTCGCAGCTGGCGGGCAAAAAATCGCGATTTTCGCCGCTACCGGCCAAAAATAGCGCGATTTTCGCCGCTACCGGCCAAAAACCGCGCGATTTTCGCCGCTACCGGCCAAAAACCATGCGATTTTCGCAGCTGGCGGGCAAAAATCGCGATTTTCGCCGCTACCGGCCAAAAATAGCGCGATTTTCGCCGCTACCGGCCAAAAACCGCGCGATTTTCGCCGCTACCGGCCAAAAACCATGCGATTTTCGCAGCTGGCGGGCAAAAAATCGCGATTTTCGCCGCTACCGGCCAAAAATAGCGCGATTTTCGCCGCTACCGGCCAAAAACCGCGCGATTTTCGCCGCTACCGGCCAAAAACCATGCGATTTTCGCAGCTGGCGGGCAAAAATCGCGATTTTCGCCGCTACCGGCCAAAAATAGCGCGATTTTCGCCGCTACCGGCCAAAAAAATCGGGCGCGCGATTTTCGCCGCTACCGGCCAAAAACCATGCGATTTTCGCAGCTGATTTTCGCGGGCGGGCAAAAATCGCGATTTTGCCGCTACCGGCCAAAAATAGCGCGATTTTCGCCGCTACCGGCCAAAAACCGCGCTATTTTGCGCAAAAACCATGCGATTTTCGCAGCTGGCGGGCAAAAATCGCGATTTTCGCCGCTACCGGCCAAAAATAGCGCGATTTTCGCCGCTACCGGCCAAAAACCGCGCGATTTTCGCTGCTACCGGCCAAAAACCATGCGATTTTCGCAGCTGGCGGGCAAATCGCGCTATTTTCGCCGCTACCGGCCAAAAAATACCGGCGCGATTTTCGCCGCTAGCGGCCAAAAATCGCCGCGATTTTTCGCCGCTAACGGCCAAAAACCGCGCTATTTTGCGCAAAAACCATGCGATTTTCGCAGCTGGCGGGCAAAAATCGCGATTTTCGCCGCTACCGGCCAAAAATAGCGCGATTTTCGCCGCTACCGGCCAAAAACCATGCGATTTTCGCAGCTGGCGGGCAAAAATCGCGATTTTCGCCGCTACCGGCCAAAAAAAGCGCGATTTTCGCCGCTACAGGCCAAAAATAGCGCGATTTTCGCCGCTACCGGCCAAAAACCATGCGATTTTCGCAGCTGGCGGGCAAAAATCGCGATTTTCGCCGCTACCGGCCAAAAATAGCGCGATTTTCGCCGCTACCGGCCAAAAACCGCGCGATTTTCGCCGCTACCGGCCAAAAACCATGCGATTTTCGCAGCTGGCGGGAAAAAATCGCGATTTTCGCCGCTACCGGCCAAAAATAGCGCGATTTTCGCCGCTACCGGCCAAAAACCGCGCGATTTTCGCCGCTACCGGCCAAAAACCATGCGATTTTCGCAGCTGGCGGGCAAAAATCGCGATTTTCGCCGCTACCGGCCAAAAATAGCGCGATTTTCGCCGCTACCGGCCAAAAATCGGCGCTGCGATTTTCGCCGCTGGCCGCAAAAATCGCGATTTTCGCCGCTACCGGCCAAAACCGCGCGATTTTCGCCGCTACCCGGCCAAAAAATGCGATTTTCGCAGCTGGCGGCCAAAAAATCATGCGATTTTCGCCGCTGGCGGGCAAAAATAGCGCGATTTTCGCCGCTACCGGCCAAAAACCGCTCGATTTTCGCCGCTACCGGCCAAAAACCATGCGATTTTCGCAGCTGGCGGGCAAAAATCGCGATTTTCGCCGCTACCGGCCAAAAATAGCGCGATTTTCGCCGCTAGCGGCCAAAAATCGGGCTATTTTTGCCGCTAACGGCCGAAAACCGCGCTATTTTGCGCAAAACCATGCGATTTTCGCAGCTGGCGGGCAAAAATCGCGATTTTCGCCGCTACCGGCCAAAAATAGCGCGATTTTCGCCGCTACCGGCCAAAAACCGCGCGATTTTCGCCGCTACCGGCCAAAAACCATGCGATGTTCGCAGCTGACGGGCAAAAATCGCGATTTTTGCCGCTAGCGGCCAAAAATCGGGTTATTTTTGCCGCTAACGGCCGAAAACCGCGCTATTTTGCGCAAAAACCATGCGATTTTCGCAGCTGGCGGACAAAAATCGCGATTTTCGCCGCTACCGGCCAAAAATAGCGCGATTTTCGCCGCTACCGGCCAAAAACAGCTCGATTTTCGCCGCTACCGGCCAAAAACCATGCGATTTTCGCAGCTGGCGGGAAAAAATCGCGATTTTCGCCGCTACCGGCCAAAAATAGCGCGATTTTCGCCGCTACCGGCCAAAAACCGCGCGATTTTCGCCGCTACTGGCCAAAATTTTCGCAAGCGATTTTCGCCGCTAGTGGGCCAAAAATCGCGATTTTCGCCGCTACCGGCCAAAAATAGCGCGATTTTCGCCGCTACCGGCCAAAAACCATGCGAACGCGCGATTTTCGCCGCTACCGGCCAAAAAACCGCGCTATTTTGCGCAAAAAACCATGCGATTTTCGCAGCTGGCGGGCAAAAATCGCGATTTTCGCCGCTACCGGCCAAAAATAGCGCGATTTTCGCCGCTACCGGCCGCGATTTTCGCCGCTACCGGCCAAAAACCAAGCGATTTTCGCAGCTAGCGGGGCGGGCGCGATTTTCGCCGCTACCGGCCAAAAATCGGGCGATTTTCGCCGCTAACGGCCAAAAACCGCGCGATTTTCGCCGCTACCGGCCAAAAACCATGCGATTTTCGCAGCTGGCGGGCAAAAATCGCGATTTTCGCCGCTACCGGCCAAAAATAGCGCGATTTTTCGCTCCTAGCGGCAAAAAAACCGTGCGATTTTCGCCGCTAGCGGCCAAAAATAGCGCGTTTTTTGCCGCTAACGGCCAAAAATAGCGCGATTTTCGCCGCTACTGGCCAAAAAAATTGCGCGATTTTCGCCGCTACCAGCCAAAAAACCATGCGATTTTCGCAGCTGGCGGGCAAAAATCGCGATTTTCGCCGCTACCGGCCAAAAATAGCGCGATTTTCGCCGCTACCGGCCAAAAACCGCTCGATTTTCGCCGCTACCGGTCAAAAACCATGCGATTTTCGCAGCTGGCGGGCAAAAATCGCGATTTTCGCCGGTACCGGCCAAAAATAGCGCGATTTTCGCCGCTACGGCCAAAAACCGCGCGATTTTCACCGCTACCGACCAAAAACCATGCGATTTTCGCAGCTGGCGGGCAAAAAAAATCGCGATTTTCGCCGCTACCGGCCAAAAATAGCGCGATTTTTGCCGTTAGCGGCCAAAAATCGGGCTATTTTTGCCGCTAACGGCCGAAAACCGCGCTATTTTGCGCAAAAATAATGCGATTTTCGCAGCTGGCGGGCAAAAAATCGCGATTTTCGCCGCTACCGGCCAAAAATAGCGCGATTTTCGCCGCTACCGGCCAAAAACCGCGCGATTTTCGCCGCTACCGGCCAAAAACCATGCGATTTTCGCAGCTGACGGGCAAAAATCGCGATTTTTGCCGCTAGCGGCCAAAAATCGGGCTATTTTTGCCGCTAACGGCCGAAAACCGCGCTATTTTGCGCAAAAAACCATGCGATTTTCGCAGCTGGGCCACAAAAATCGCGATTTTCGCCGCTACCGGTCAAAAATAGCGCGATTTTCGCCGCTACCGGCCAAAAACAGCGCGATTTTCGCCGCTACCGGCCCAAAAACCATGCGATTTTCGCAGCTGGCGGGCAAAAAATCGCGATTTTCGCCGCTACCGGCCAAAAATAGCGCGATTTTCGCCGCTACCGGCCAAAAAACCGCGCGATTTTCGCCGCTACCGGCCAAAAACCAAGCGATTTTCGCAGCTGGCGGGCAAAAATCGCGATTTTCGCCGCTACCGGCCAAAAATAGCGCGATTTTCGCCGCTACCGGCCAAAAACCGCGCGATTTTCGCCGCTACCGGCCAAAAACCATGCGATTTTCGCAGCTGGCGGGCAAAAATCGCGATTTTCGCCGCTACCGGCCAAAAATAGCGCGATTTTCGCCGCTACGGCCAAAAATCAAGCTTATTTTTGCCGCTAACGGCCGAAAACCGCGCTATTTTGCGCCAAAATAATGCGATTTTCGCAGCTGGCGGGCAAAAATCGCGATTTTCGCCGCTACCGGCCAAAAATAGCGCGATTTTCGCCGCTACCGGCCAAAAACCGCGCGATTTTCGCCGCTACCGGCCAAAAACCATGCGATTT
>NW_025552241.1:0-15000 GCF_020424385.1 Procambarus clarkii
TATATATATATATATATATATATATATTAAATATATATATATATATATATATATATATATATATATATATATATATATATATATATATATATATATATATATATGACTGAAAACTTCTGGGGTGTGAGTTTTCAGTCGCATATGGTCCTGGGGACCATTCAGGCTTGTTCGCATAAATATATATATATATATATATAACAAAAAAAAAGAGAAGTTTGTCCTTTCGTCTGTGGTAAGGTAATGGGAAGACACACAAAACACAAAGTATATAAACAATGAAATTTTAATTACTCTAGAAAACAAGACATGAATAAAGACAATCTCGTAAAATTCAAAACAGGTCAACAAACAAAACAACATGAATAATTACTGGCAATGAAAAGTTACTCTAAGACAAGAATGCAAGTTAAAATAAATCAAATAAGTGAGGTGCTGGGAATACTGGCTTCAAGCTGCCACCTCCCTTAATACACGACAGCCAGGGCTTAGACTACTAGCGAGAGAATATATATATATATATATATATATATATATATATATATATATATATATATATATATAATTGTGACGGTAAAGCGTTGGTGTTCGGCTGTTTCAAAAGCTAGGGGCAGGGCCTCGTCACATAACAAAAAAAAAAGAGAAAAGTTGGTCCTTTCGTCTGTGGTAAGGTAATGGGAAGACACACAAAACACAAGTATATAAACAATGAAATTTTAATTACTCTAGAAAAACAAGACATGAATAAAGGACAATCTCATAAAATATGCAGGATAAGTCAACAAACAAAATATTATGAATAATCACTGGCAAATGAAAAGTTACGCTAAGACAAGTAAGTTACAGTGATAGCAAAATAAAATACGAGTGCTGGAATACTGGCTTCGAGCTGCCACCTCCCTTAGTACACGAAAACCAAGGCTTAGTCTACCAGCGAGAGATGTCAACTGCATGGAGCACTGAGATATTCTGACGAGACTGGCGCACTGCAGCCCAGACGTCGACTTGTGGTGGTGGCGGAGGGCAGGGGCGACGAGACACCAGCCAATCAGCAACAGGCAGGCAAAGGATGAGCAGTTAGCTGGTTACGGCGGTGGCCAGGTGTGCTGGGTACGATTTGCTCTCTGGGCAAAACGTTTGGCGATACTTGGTGGACGTATCTTCTATATAGTATCTTGTATTTTGACGTAATTATGTAGGGAAGAGCAGGCTCAATCTCTCTTGAAAGAGATTATCGTCACAACTCTCCCCCGAAGCCTGCGGTTCTGGAAGAAGTTACGTCTTCATGTGGTGGAGTAATAGGTGGAGTTGCTTCTACTTCATAGACTCTGGAGAGGGCGTCGGCTATGATGTTGTCAGAACCCTTGATATAGCGGATCTCCAGGTTGAAATCTTGCAGATATAAAGCCCATCGTAGAAGACGTTGGTTAGTGAATTGGGCTTGATGTAAGAAGCGGAGAGGATTGTGGTCTGAGAAGATGGTGGTTGACCTGGCACCTTGTAGGTATGGAGCAAAGTGCTGGAGATTCAGGACGATGGAGAGTAGCTCCTTTTCAATAGTGCTGTAGTTCCTCTGGTGGGGTTTCAACTTGTAGCTGTAGTAGCTGACAGGTAGAACCTCCTCGCCTCGTTGCTGCATCAGGACACCACCGATGCCGGTACCACTGGCGTCGACATGAAGGACGAAAGGCTTGGTGATATCTGGCGAGGCGAGAATGGGATTAGAACAGAGGAGGAATTTGAGTTGTTCGAAAGCAACGGTTTGCTGCATGGTCCAATTATACCGTTGCTTGGGACTGGTTAAAATGATTAATGGTGTTGCTACCTTACCTTGGGGTTTTGGCACCAAGATACAGGGTGAGGCCCAGGGGGACTCACAAGGTGTAGCCAGTCCATGATCCAAGAGGTACTGCACCTCAGCACGCATGACTTCCTTCTTGCTAGGGCTGATTCGGTAGAAGGGTTGACGAATCGGCCGGGTGTCAGGGAGCAGTTGGATGTTGGACGACATCCAACTGCTCCCTGAAAATAGAGGTGCAATAGTCCTGAAAATAGTTGGGAAGATCAGTTAGGATTTCCGAATTAGAAAGCGCTGACTCCTTGTCAGTGCTTTCGGGAGGAGAAGCAGGGAAGGTCTCACTGTGGATGTATGGCTCTTTAAATGACGAGTAATTAATCATGACAGTGGGAGGAGTACCGTTATATAGTTTCAGGAGGTTGACGTGGCACAACTGGGTCTTCCGCCGCCTATCTGGAGTCTCTAGAACGTAGTGATGGTTGTTTCTGCACTCCTTGATGCGGTAGGGTCCTGAAAACCTGTTTTGTAAAGGAGAACCTGGGATAGGGAAATAAGCAAGTACGAAGTCTCCCGGCTTAAATTTCCTTACTTTGCTGGTCTGGTCGTAATGAGTCTTCATCCTCTCCTGTGCTTTCAATAGATTATCTTGGGCAAAACTGTGGACCCTCTCTAGAATGTGTTGTAGGTTTTGAAGAAACTGGGGCACATTCTGATGCTCACTGAAGGTGGCATCACGTAGAGAGTCTTTGAAAGCCTTGAGAGGAGTACGGCACTTACGTCCGTAGAGCATCTCATAAGGAGATACTCCTAGGGACTCATTGGGACCGAATTCTATTGATACACATTATCAGGTCAATTTGCTTATCCCAATCCTTAGAGGTTTCATTACAAAAACTTCTTCAGGAGTGCTTTAATAGTCTGATGACTACGCTCAAGAGATCCTGTGAAGCAGGATGATAGGGGCTGGACAATACCTGTTTGATGTTGAACTCCTCCAGTGTCCTCTTGAAGAGATCACTGGTGAAGTTGGTGCCACAGTCGCTCTGAACTCCTTGGAAATCCATACTGGTGTGAAGATCTTCAATAAGTGGTTTCACAACCGTAGCAGCCGTAATGTTCTTTACTGGAACTGCTATGGGGAATCTGGTGGTAGGACACCAGAATAGTTAAGATGTAGGCGTTACCTGAACTGGTCCGAGGTAAAGGACCAACACAGTCTATAAATAAGTCTGTGGAAAGGTTCCGCAGGCACCTGTATGGGAGTAAGTGGTGCTCTGGGAATAGAGATGTTTCGGTTTACCTGCCATCTGACATGTATGACACTGTTTGACGTACTGTTTGACGCTATTTTCCATACCTGGGCAGTAGTAGTCTGACGGATTCCATGGTAAGTCTTGTTAAATCTGTAGTGGGAGAGTGCTCCGTGGGCCAGGGGTAGAATAGTGGGCCGCAGGGTGGCAGGAATCACTAGTTGTTCGACGTTGGCCCAATCGTCCTCCTCCTTCAGTTTACTGGGTCTATATCTGCGTTTAGAGCAATTCGTTCTTTAGGAAGAACCCAGGAATACTGTCAGGTTGAGTCTCAGCCTGGAAAAAGAATGGTGTCAAGGTAAGATTTTCCCTCTGTAACGTACGGAACTCCAACTTGGTCAGATTCGGGGGTAGTTTCTGTGGGTCTTGAGGGACAGCTGTAGCAGTAGAGTCAGCTGGCTGTGGTCGTGCAGCTTGCTTGTGCACGAGTGGTCACTAAAACCAGAGGAGAAAACTTCATCACTCTCTTGAACCTTTGCTGGAACAATATACTCAAAAAATGGATTATCCATCACAGAAAAACACACCTGGGGTTTGTCCATGACGATCAGGTTGGTCAGTTGCAGGTCTTCTGCCAAGTCGTTGCCCAGGAGAAGTTGCACTCCAGGCATGGGAAAAGGCTTTTCCCTGATGGCGACTTGGACTTCTCCGCTCACGAAGGGACAATCCAGGCGGACTCTGGCGAGAGGATAAGGAGTAGTGGAGCAGTGAGGTCAGTGATGAAGGACTGTTTCTCCGGTGTAGGCGATATTGGGTACAGCCGACTTCAATATAATCGATTGTAGAGCCGCTGTGTCTCTCAAGATCTTCAGTTTGAAACGTCCCTCCGTATTTGAACTGTTGGCAGAGACAGTTCCAGTATCCAGGTGTTTACTGGAAAGAGAAAGATCATTAACATGAACACCAACATTCATCACAGGCTTACCGGACTTTAGGAGGAGTCTGTTGGGTTTTTGGTGATTCGGTGGTCCTTTGTATTGGAGACTTACCACATTTATCTATGGTATGTCCATAGAGTCTACAATACTTACAGTACAATTGCGAGCCAGCTTGATCGGTACTCACTTTCTCGTAACTGTACCACGACTTCTTACTGGAAGATGGTTCTGGTGTCAGCCGGTGGATGAGACTGTAAGTGTCAGCCGACTTAGCACACTTTAGGTAGTCGGTTTCTTCTTTATCTGCTAAATATAGACGGACAGGAGGCGGCACACGCCTCAAGAATTCTTCAACTAGCATGAGGTTGACGAGTTCTGTAAAGGTAGAGACATGTGCTGCTTCCAGCCATTTCATAAAATATCTCCTTTTGGTATTAGCAAACTCGAGAAAGGTAGTGGTACTTGCCTTCAGGTGGTCACGGAATTTCCTTCGATAACTTTCGGTGGAGAGAAGGTAGGCGTCCAACACTGCTTGTTTCAGAGTCTGGTAGTCATTCTCAGACGCCAAAGTACTGAGTGTAACTGCAGCTCTACCTGTAAGATGTACTCTGAGAAGGGTTGCCCATTGGTCGGCAGGCCAACTAAGTTGATTAGCAAGGGTTTCAAAGGTGGTGAAAAACACATCAACTTCTGTTTCTAGGAATGGTGGCATTAACTTACTTGCATGTGATATATTGAAACTGACGGGAAGATTGGCGGTAGCTTGCTGGCGTTGAGCGAGGTGTGAAGTTTCCAACGCGAATTCTCGTTGACGACATTCCATAGTCAGGGTTGCTTGTTGTTTGTCATGTTCGTGTTGCATCTCCAATTGGCGTTGTTTTGTTTCAAGCTGTACTCGTTCCCGCTCACGGAGTATTACAATCTCACGTTCTTGTTCTTCCTTTCTTAAGGCAGCTTCACGTTCTTGTTCTTCTTTCCTCAAGGCAGCTTCACGTTCCTTGAGGGCGATTTCACGTTCTTGTTCTTCCTTTCGTATGGCAGCTGCTTCCCTTTGTTGCTCGAGGGCTTCTCTGTGCTGCTCGCGTTCGATCTTGGCCAGCTCTAGTTTGAGTTTCATCGTTGTCAAATCAGTTTTATCTGCAATAAAGTAAGTTTCGTGAGTTTCAGAGTCTATCTTACCTTCCTCTAAGAGATGATCCAGTAACAGGTTATGTAATTCATTTTTGTTGGCTTGGTAGGGAACTTCTAGTTGATACTCATGTGCAAGAGTTTGTAATTCAGTCTTCTTGGCACGACTTAAAGTCCCTATTGCACCTGCTGGATCTGTACGGAAAGCTTGGAGACGAAACATGGTGAAATTAGCAAATAAATGCACAACGAATATACTGTTGTGATATGGTGAATGTCAGAAACAGGACAACGTGGCAACTGGTACCTATCCTGTGGAATCGTTAACAATTAATGATAATATCAAGATGATAAATGATTATTAAATCAAGGTCGCAGGAAATCTTGTACCCGGTACTCATGTAAGAGGATAAGGGCAAGAAAATCCTACTAAACAAGCGAAACTGAGTTTCTAAAACAAATGAAACAGTTAATTGCCTCAAAAGTAAAATTGGTAGTCCAAGAATGTAGGCATACCTTGCCGAGTCTCTATAGGACATAAGCAAGTTTTTCCCACTGAAATTAATATGATACTTACAGAATTAGCGAACTTTTGTGCTCTGAAAAAGAAGGCTAATTCCCTACCAATGTAAATATCATCATCTCTGACCGACGTGTAGGGGTGCGAGGTGTCAACTGGTGACGAGAACTGCTGCTGAGGTCCCAATTCAGCAACTAAAGTTCGTGCGAGAGGAACTATGGCCCTCTTTATCCTCCTACTGTCAGATTGCAGAAGATTAGGTGCACTTGACCCGGGGACAGACCACAGTACCAGGGTACCAATATGATGATCTGCCGAAAATATGAGAAATATCCTAGGGACAAAAGATGGTAAACACGAGTAATAACACGGAGGGAGAGATGACCAATTAAGAGTATGACTGAGGCCTACAGTCACCACGTAATCCAAAGTTGTCTCACCTTCACCATATGCTACTCTCGGAATGCACAATACACGCAGCACCATATGAAAATAAAATTGAATATGAAAAATAGTGAAAAGCTACGTTACCAAAGCCAAATACGCTTACCATAAATTTACTACTTGGCACCAGTACCTGAGTGAAGCTCCGAGGACAGGCCCCCACGTTATGTGACGGTAAAGCGTTGGTGTTCGGCTGTTTCAAAAAGCTAGGGGCAGGGCCTCGTCACATAATAAAAAAAAAAAAGAGAAAAGTTGGTCCTTCGTCTGTGGTAAGGTAATGGGAAGACACACAAAACACAAGTATATAAACAATGAAATTTTAATTACTCTAGAAAAACAAGACATGAATAAAGGCAATCTCATAAAAATATGCAGGATAAGTCAACAAACAAAATAACATGAATACTCACTGGCAAATGAAAAGTTACGCTAAGACAAGTAAGTTACAGTGATAGCAAAATAAAATATGAGTGGGTGCTGGAATACTGGCTTCGAGCTGCCACCTCCCTTAGTACACGAAAGCCAAGGCTTAGTCTACCAACGGGAGATGTCAACTGCATGGAGCACTGAGATATTCTGACAAGACTGGCGCACTGCAGCCCAGACGTCGACTTGTGGTGGTGGCGGAGAGCAGGTGCGACGAGACACCAGCCAATCAGCAACAGGCAGGCAAAGGATGAGCAGTTTGCTGGTTACGGCGGTGGCCAGGTGTGCTAGGTACGATTTGCTCTCTGGGCAAAACGTTTGGCGATACTTGGTGGACGTATCTTGTATTTTGACGTAATTATGTAGGGAAGAGCAGGCTCAATCTCTCTTGAAAGAGATTATCGTCACAATATATAGGGAGAGGGAGAGGCCTAGGGGACGGACGTGTGAGGAGGAGCTGCTGCCTTCTCAGCCATTACCCTGAGACATCTTGGCCGCACCGTACCAAGACTCAACCATATTCACCGTGAATACACCAAGCAGACGTGGAAGTGGCCGGAAGTGCCTACTGTGTCCCATCTATGTGAAAACTTATCAAAACAGGTGGGTTGGCAGTGTGGAGTCATGGAGGCTGGAGTGAGGGGCCAGGATGGACCCTGCAGGCCTCCCATAGTGAGGGGAGGTGGGGGGTGAGTGAGGGGTGTTGTGTGGTCAGGAGAGAGAGGTGGGGGTTACGCGTGTGCCAAATAGTGTTTTGTGTTTTTCTTTTTTGAAAGTTCTGTTGAACAAGTTACGTTGTCAGCGATAATTGTGCAACATATCTATCATACTGTTAGTACATCACACGTGCAGTGAGTCAGATTACAAGTGTGTGATTCATTCATTATTGTGCAGTGATATACGGGGGAATTATACCATGTGTGTCTACGCCGGGACCCACCCACCCAATGTATACCCACATATTGTGTAGTGGGTGTATACCCACACCCACCCTCCAGTCTCCACCCGCCCGCCCAGCGCCCGCCCAGCGCCCGCCCATGTCGCAGCTCTCAACAGACAGCCAGGCTTCTCCAAGCCAAGATGAGCCATCAAGCAGGGGTAGACAAGGTAGATGTCAGACGTGTGACAAGGTATGCTATATTCGGTCGAGGGACGATAATGTGCGCCTTCATTACCACAACGGAGCCAGGTGTTTGGGTTCTGGGCGCCCTCCCAGGGAGAACACCAATCAACAGCCCACACCACCAGTAAGGCAAAACACCTCCCAGACCTTCATTCCCACAGAAAACTTATTAGAAGCTATTAAAGCAACATCAGCCAGAACCTTGCAACACATCCCTAAAGCAGCTCGCCTCCATGCAGCAGCCAAATTATCTGCCCTCCTGAGGAAGGTCAACGACTCTCCTGGAACGACCCAAGCATGGCACAACCTCCTAATGTTTGGCAACATATGTCTAGCCACCCCTGCAAGGAGAGATAAGACCTTAGCTGCCTCAGTCATCAAAGCTATAAATGATTTTCCCAGGGAGGACAACCAGGTGCACCTTCCCACTCGCGCGAGAAACACCCACGGCAGGAAGAGCAACAGTGCCATATCCGAGACATCAAAAATCAGAACGTCAGTCACCAAGAAAATAGAAGAAGGAAACACTATTGGCGCAATAAGAGTCATCACCAGTGAGGACTCAATTGCCGACAGAGATGCCGCAACAGCTCAAGCCCTAAGGGAGAAACACTCACCCAGGGCTCCACGTGAGGACGACATTGTACAAGTGGGGGATACCGGAGCAGAACCTCTCTGGGTGGCTGAATCTGTGGTCCATAAAGCAGCCATGTCCTTCCCAACAGGATCAGGAGGTGGGTTCACAGGACTAAAACCCAACCACCTCAAGCAAATGCTCAACCCTGCACTGGGTGACATTGCAAAGAACCTCTTGGTGGAACTAACCAGATTCACCAACACATGTCTAGCTGGCAACATACCAGCGACCATAAGACCTATCTTTTTTGGAGCATCTCTCTGTGCTCTAAAGAAAAAGGATGGAGGGATCAGGCCAATAGCTGTGGGCAATTCTCTCCGGCGTCTCGTCGCAAAGGCAGCTGCAAGAACAGTTAGTGATGCAGCGGCCAACATGCTGAAGCCAAAACAGCTCGGGTTTGGCATTCCACAAGGGTGTGAGGCGGCAGCCCATGCAGCTCGAGCCTTCATCGCCAACATCACAGACGAAAAGGCCCTTATCAAGCTAGATTTAAAAAATGCCTTCAATTTGGTGCGGAGGGATGCTGTACTCCGTGCGGTTCATAGTCATTTCCCTTCCCTCTACCCTTTTGTACATTCATGCTACAGTATGGATCTTAAGCTACTTTTTGGCGAACATGAAATTGACTCGCGAGAAGGCGTCCAACAGGGTGACCCCCTTGCTCCTCTCCTTTTCTGCTTAGTCATCAAACAAGTCACAGAGGTCCTGTCCAGCGAGCTTAACATCTGGTTCTTGGATGATGGTACCCTAGCTGGTTCCCAAGACTCCCTCCTGGAGGACATCAGAAAAATCCAGGAGCAAGGTGCAGTTTTAGGCCTCACCCTGAACCCTTCTAAATGTGAAATAATATGTTCCAACCAGGGCATCGTAGAGAGAATAGAGGGTCTTCTGCCAAATATCCATAAAACTAAACCTGAAGACAGCACACTCCTAGGAGCTCCCCTGGGGTTGAAAGCCATCGATGAGGTCCTTGATAAGAAAATCGCCGACCTTAAGAGGATGGATGGGAGGATTGAGGATATTGATGCTCATGATGCACTCTACCTCATCACCAGATGTCTGTCCCTCCCCAGGTTAACCTACTTTCTGAGGTGTTCACCATCTTACAGTAGCCAAAAACTAAGTGAGTATGACCGGTTACTGAAATCAATGCTAGAAAAAGCCCTTAACCTCTCTCTCGATGACCTACAGTGGAAACAAGCCTCTCTTCCCGTAAGACTTGGGGGCCTCGGAGTTCGAACAGCAACGCAAATCGCTGTTCCAGCCTTCCTGTCCTCCTTATCAGCATCCGACGACCTTGTGAAGGAAATTCTACCTGCCCACTTACATCAGCTGGCAGGTGTACATGATCCCAATTTTACACGCTGTGCCACAGAGTGGGCCTCTCGTGCAGGCCAATCACCTCAACCACCATCCCCAAAAGCCCACAAGCAATCCAGCTGGGATGGCCCCATTGTAGACCAAGTTGCTGCAGAGTGCCTGGGTGCTGCAACAACACAACACGACATTGCTCGCCTCACAGCAGTAGCAGCACCACATGCAGGGGATTTCCTGTTAGCAACCCCAATGTCGGCAACTGGCACGCGTCTCACACCACACGCCCTCCGAATTGCTGTGGCCCTCCGCCTTGCTGCCCCAATCCACACCAGATATAGGTGTATTTGCGGCGAGGTGGTGGCTGACAGGTACGGCCACCATGGCCTACTCTGCCAAAGCACAGGGGGATGGCACTCGAGGCACAGTGAAGTTAACGACATCATCAAGAGGAGCCTCACCACAGCTGGATGCCCAGCTGAAAGAGAGCCCCGTTACCTAACGCCCCGTAACTCTGATGCTCTTATTGGTCGCCCGGATGGTATCACAGTGAACCCCTGGAAGAATGGCAAGCAGTTGGTATGGGACTACACGTGCGTATCAACCCTGGCTAACACCTACATTAACCTCAGTGTTGCACAACCAGGTGGCGCTGCCACCCACAGGGAAGCAGCCAAATCCCGTAAGTATAGAGAACTGGATCACCACTACAATTTTGTCCCCATTGCTTCTGAGACACTCGGCGCCTGGGGTAAAAGTGCTACCAGTTTTTTGAAGGAACTGGGTTCTAGGCTCATTGAAACAACAAGGGACCCGAGAGCTGCAAGCTTTCTTTTCCAGCGCCTCAGTGTGGCGATACAGAGGGGAAATGCGCACTGCATCCAGGGTTCCTGCCCGCCATCTGAGGA
This sequence comes from Procambarus clarkii, assembly GCF_020424385.1. Lineage (NCBI taxonomy): Eukaryota > Metazoa > Arthropoda > Malacostraca > Decapoda > Cambaridae > Procambarus > Procambarus clarkii. Next base: position 10,484 of record NW_025552241.1, read on the forward strand.
GCTGGAGGAACTCGACAACCTATGATAACCATCTTTGTAACCCATATGTAACTCCTTTTTTGTAACAAAGTTCAAATAAAGTAAATATATATGTGTACATACAAAAGAATGGGGGTGGTAGGAGAAGATAATATTAGTGTTCAGTGAGAAACCACAAGGTCTCCTCTGAATACTTTTTATTTTCTTCTCCGAGGCTATGGGTCCCCACATTGGCACCAGAGGTGGTACCCTCACAAACGCTGGACTTGTGATCCTGTGGTCCTCGGTTCGATCCCAGGCGCCGGCGAGAAACCATAGTTTCTTTATATATGTTATATATATATATATCATATGGGGGTGGATATATATACATAAATAGCCCCGAAATTATCTCAAGATAACCTACAACCTTTTATATATATATATATATATATATATATATATATATATATATATATATATATATATATATATATATATATATATATATATATATATATATATATATATATATATATATATATATATATATATATATATATATATATATATATATATATATATATATATATATATATATATATATATATATATATATATATATATATATATATATATATATATAGTATATTTTGATAGCAGTCTTTCCTGTAGACATATATTATTAAATATGACCGAAAAAGTAAGATTAATAATTCTAACACGAATTTTCTCAATCTTTCGTACATTACGCTTCACTGTTGGAGGTAAATCAAAAATCAATTCTCCAAAATTCATTTTTATTTCTAGTCTGACGCGACACGAGCGCGTTTCGTAAAACTTATTACATTTTCAAAGACTTTAGTTCACAAATACACAACTGAATAGAACTTACGTATCTCCTGATTTTATATCTACATTTGAGTGAGGTGGGAGGGGTGATGTGGCATTAACACAAGACAGAACAAGAGGGGATATTAATAGGGTATTAATTTCATCAACACAAGACAGAACAGAAACAATGGGTATTGAATAGAAGTGTTTGTAGAAAGCCTATTGGTCCATATTTCTTGATGCTTCTATATTGGAGCGGAGTCTTGAGGTGGGTAGAATATAGTTGTGCAATAATTGGCTGTTGATTGCTGGTGTTGACTTCTTGATGTGTAGTGCCTCGCAAACGTCAAGCCGCCTGCTATCGCTGTATCTATCGATGATTTCTGTGTTGTTTACTAGGATTTCTCTGGCGATGGTTTGGTTGTGGGAAGAGATTATATGTTCCTTAATGGAGCCCTGTTGCTTATGCATCGTTAAACGCCTAGAAAGAGATGTTGTTGTCTTGCCTATATACTGGGTTTTTTGGAGCTTACAGTCCCCAAGTGGGCATTTGAAGGCATAGACGACGTTAGTCTCTTTTAAAGCGTTCTGTTTTGTGTCTGGAGAGTTTCTCATGAGTAGGCTGGCCGTTTTTCTGGTTTTATAGTAAATCGTCAGTTGTATCCTCTGATTTTTGTCTGTAGGGATAACGTTTCTATTAACAATATCTTTCAGGACCCTTTCCTCCGTTTTATGAGCTGTGGAAAAGAAGTTCCTGTAAAATAGTCTAATAGGGGGTATAGGTGTTGTGTTAGTTGTCTCTTCAGAGGTTGCATGGCGTTTCACTTTCCTTCTTATGATGTCTTCGACGAAACCATTGGAGAAGCCGTTATTGACTAGGACCTGCCTTACCCTACAGAGTTCTTCGTCGACTTGCTTCCATTCTGAGCTGTGGCTGAGAGCACGGTCGACATATGCGTTAACAACACTCCTCTTGTACCTGTCTGGGCAGTCGCTGTTGGCATTTAGGCACATTCCTATGTTCGTTTCCTTAGTGTAGACTGCAGTGTGGAAACCTCCGCTCTTTTCCATGACTGTTACATCTAGAAAGGGCAGCTTCCCATCCTTTTCCATCTCGTAAGTGAAACGCAGCACGGAACTCTGCTCAAATGCCTCCTTCAGCTCCTGCAGATGTCTGACATCAGGTACCTGTGTAAAAATGTCGTCAACATACCTGCAGTATATGGCCGGTTTCAAGTTCATGTCGACTAAGACTTTTTGCTCGATGGTACCCATGTAGAAGTTTGCAAACAGGACACCTAGGGGAGAACCCATGGCGACCCCATCTACTTGCTTATACATGTGCCCATCCGGGCTCAAGAAGGGTGCCTCTTTAGTACAAGCTTGGAGTAGTTTCCTCAGAATATTTTCTGGTATGTCAAGAGGAGTACAGGCTGGATCACGATACACTCTGTCGGCTATCATTCCGATTGTCTCGTCCACAGGTACGTTGGTAAACAGCGATTCTACGTCCAACGAGGCTCTTATCCCTGTGGCCCGTGTGCCCCGCAGTAAGTCAACAAATTCCTTTGGAGACTTCAGGCTGAAGGCGCAAGGAACATAAGGAGTCAGCAGGCCGTTGAGTCGCTTCGCCAGTCTGTACGTGGGTGTGGGTATCTGGCTAATGATTGGCCGAAGTGGGTTTCCAGGCTTGTGTGTCTTGACATTTCCATACGCATATCCAGGTTTATATTCCCCAATGATCTTTGGCAGGTGGAGTCCGGATTTCTTGGCGTTCACAGTTTCGATCAGTTTGTTGACCTTTGCTTTTAATTCGGCTGTAGTGTCCTTCGTTACCCTTTGGAACTTAGTTTGGTCAGAGAGTATGATGTTCATTTTCGCCAGATATTCGTCTTTTTTAAGAATGACATATATTGGCGACTTGTCACCTCTCCTGACAACTATCTCCTTGTTCTCACGAAGGCTTTTAGCTGCCGCTTTAAGCTCGGGGGACAGTATGGTGCTTCTGTAATTGCCTCGATTCTTTCCTCCTTCTGCAATAAGTTCTGCTTGTAAGGTATCTTTGGTAGTGACCTTCTTTTGTGTCTCGAGGTCGAATATGTCGTCCAACAGAATTTCCAACTCTACTTTCCGGGCCATCTCACTCGGTCTGGACATAACATGACAGTTTATGCCCAGATTTAGGAGAGTGACTTGGTCCTCAGTGAGGTTAATTCCTGCAAGGTTCAGGAAGCCATCTCTTGGTCGTGGAATTGCCATAGGTCCTCCATATAATGTTGTTAGTTTCTTGATAATCCTTGTTTCAGTGCTGAGGTGATGTTGGTCTGTGAGGATGTCGAGGTGTTGTTCAATGCGGGTACGGATACTTTCGTCGATGTTGCTATTTCTCCACTCGTTTGTAGCATGAAGTAGTTGCGTTTTGTTGTCTTTGATTTCATTCTCTGCCTTGTATATCTGATCACGAATCAGATCCTGGCGATATTTTATCGTGAAGGCTTGATTCCTTGCTGCTGGGTCGTGCGCTTTAATATTAGTATATTTTGGTAGCAGTCTTTCCTGTAGACATATATTATTAAATATGACCGAAAAAGTAAGATTAATAATTCTAACACGAATTTTCTCAATCTTTCGTACATTTCTTTTCACTGTTACTAGACTAGAAATAAAAATGAATTTTGGAGAATTGATTTTTGATTTACCTCCAACAGTGAAAAGAAATGTACGAAAGATTGAAAAAATTCGTGTTAGAATTATTAATCTTACTTTTTCCGTCATATTTAATAATATATGTCTACAGGAAAGACTGTAGACATATTCCCCCCCCCTTCTCATTCTCCCAAAACACTCCCACTCTCCCTTGTCACTGACCACACATACAGACACATACATTAGCCCCCCCCCCTTTATCACTTCCTCTGTAGCATACCAGAGATCCCCTCCCCCTACCCCCAAAACCATCCCACACAGTTGGACCCCCTCCATCTCCCTCACTCTCTTCCATCACCTGACCTGAGGCGACCATCTCCGTCCCCACCCCCCCCAGATTCCCACGCAACCCCCCCCCCTACAAACACACACACACACACACACACACACACACACACACACACACACACACACACACACACACACAACACACACACACACACACACACACACACACACACGCACATAACCTCCTAACCTTCTTATACACACACTCCGCACGCACGCTCCCCCATCTCATTCTACCAAAATACTGGGCCCCCCCCCCCCCAATCCGACTCCCACTACAACTAACCAGAAATACACACACACACACACACACACACACACACACACAGACACACGCACACACACATACATTATCCCCCCCCCCCTTTCACACTTCCTCTGTGTCCATACCAGATAACCCCCCATCTTTACACCCAAACCCCTCCCACACAATGGGACCCCCCCCCTCCAGCTCCATTTCTCCCTCCCATCATCTGACCACTGTTACGGTGCCCCTCTCCTGTATGCCTGATTTAAGAGTCATATTAGCTTTCTTTACTGATTCTCTGAGATGCAGGGAATCATTTGGTATATGTGGCGACCAGATCGGCCGCCTGATAAGGGAGAAATTTATATTATAAGTTTGCAGGTAAGGGGAAAGAGGCGCCCTGATGCAAACGAAATGGTACCCCCTACCTGCTGATCCGCCATTTTGTGGAGGACACCAGCCGACTGCGGGATTGGCTGACTTA
>NW_025552242.1:0-17454 GCF_020424385.1 Procambarus clarkii
TCGCTCCTGCTGCCTGTTAACTGATCTTGAGAACCGGGCAGTGAAACTCTCTACATATGTGTAATTTTCTTGCTCCTGACACAGGTGTGGGTGTGGGTGTGTGTGTGGAGAATCAGCCTATGCTTCCTGTTGTCCACTCCTATCCTAGTAAATACTGATTAACTAGGAGAGAGAGAGTCTTGCCTATCCGGCTTCTTTGAGGTGCCGGACCAACCGGGCTGTGGTGGATATGTGGGCCTGCGGGCCGCTCCAAGTATCAAACAGCCTGTTGGATCAAGCTCTCACAAGTGAAACCTGGCCTCGGGCTTAGGGAGTAGAACTACTCTCAGAACCCCATCCAGCAGGTATCACTGCCCGGCGAAGAACAGGGGGAGGAGGAGTCCACGTCCTCACTATGCCTCACCTCTATCTGCCGAGACAACATCCTCTCTACTGTGTCTGTCCCTCCCTGACCCTTGTGGTTGGTCAGTCGCGAATTAGCTCTCACACACACACACACACACACACACACACACACACACACACACACACACACACACACACACACACACACACACACACACACACACACACTCACACACACACACACACAGTTAGAGTTTAACCCAAGCAAATGTAATGTAATGAAGATAGGGGTAGGAAGCAGGAGACCAGATACAAGGTATCACTTGGGAGATGAGATACTTCAAGAGTCAGAGAGAGAGAAAGACCTGGGGGTTGATATCACGCCAGACCTGTCCCCTGAAGCTCATATCAAGAGGATAACATCAGCAGCATTTGCCAGGTTGGCTAACATAAGAACGGCCTTTAGAAACTTGTGTAAGGAATCTTTCAGAACATTATATACCACATATGTCAGACCAATCCTGGAGTATGGCATGGAGTCCATATCTAGTCAAGCATAAGACTAAACTGGAAAAGGTTCAAAGGTTTGCCACCAGACTAGTACCCGAGCTGAGAGGTATGAGCTACGAGGAGAGACTACGGAAATTGAACCTCACTTCGTTGGAAGACAGAAGAGTTAAGGGGGACATGATCACCACATTCAAGATTCTCAAGGGAATCGACAGGGTTGATAAAGACAGGCTATTTAACACAAGGGGCACACGCACTAGGGGACACAGGTGGAAACTGAGTGCCCAAATGAGCCACAGAGATATTAGAAAGAACTTTTTTAGTGTCAGAGTGGTTGACAAATGGAATGCATTAGGAAGCAATGTGGTGGAGGCTGACTCCATACAGAGTTTCAAGTGTAGATATGATAGAGCCCAATAGGCTCAGGAACCTGTACACCTGTTGATTGACGGTTGAGAGGCGGGACCAAAGAGCCAGAGCTCAACCCCCGCAAGCACAACTAGGTGAGTACACACACACACACACACACACACACACACACACACACACACACACACACACACACACACACACACACACACACACACACACATTCCTGTCTTCCTCCTATATATGCAAATATATTTATCGTCTTTAATTAAGCTCTTATGGTACAAAAGACTCATATAAATATGCAAGTGGGATGGTTTAATCTTTCTGGAGACTGGACTAGGCGCCTTGCAGAGTGCCGGGGGGGGGGAAAGAGTGCATGGCTCAGTAGAGACAGTACACAGTAGAGTGCCTGGCACAGTAGAGTACAGAACACAGTAGAGTGCCAGACTGAGAAGTGACTATTGAAGGGGAGTAGAGTTATCTTGAGTTATCTTGTGTGAAGAGTTAAGAGGAAGAGTGGATGACGTTGAGGCTAATACCAGAGGGAGGCCTTACACCCCTGGCCCGCCCGAGTGGCTGATGGCTGCTAGCGGAGATTTACATACATTAATGCCAGGCGGTGCGCATTCAAAAACTGAAAAGAAAGGTTTATGTTTTCTGTTGAGAGAGAGAGAATTTTCGCGCTTCATTTTTAATATGGCTAGCGATAATTTACATATGTTAATGAAGATTAGGTTGACTTTGCTGCGGCCCTGCATCTCTCAATAATACCCCCTCCTCCCCCTCTCTCTCTCACTCTCTAACTCACTCTCTCACTCTCTCACTCTCACTCTCTCTCACACACACACACACATTGCCAGCTTGTCTTTTTGCTTATTTATTGTCTTTACCCACACCTGGTTGGATTATTTAGAACCCATTGCACAATTAAAAGCTCTATATCTCACAAATCACAGCTTCCTTTCGTCTTGTTCAGATGACACAAAAATCTTCAAAAAATCTTCAATTGGCCAGCGGAAAAAACATATTGTTTAACATTGATAACGTCCAGGTACATACGTATGGTAAAAATTAAGACCTTAAATGAAATACAGGGTGCAAATCACAATCAGATCTACTCATAATAGGAATGCAAAGTGTAAAGTATCTAGGAATAACGACGACTTAATGTTTAGGGTGCATAACCAAGCAAATGTAGCGTCAGCTAGAAAAATGATCGAATGGATTATGAGAACCATCAAATCCAGGAAAATCACAATGCTCATACTATTCAAATCACTGATGCTGTCCCGCCTTGACTTCTGCCCGATGCTCACTCCCTCTTTCAGAGCAGGAGGGATTACTAATATATAAAGAATAAATAGAACATACATGCCACCCAGACACGATAAAGCACCTAAACATGCTCAATGGAAAGGAGACGAGAGAGGTATCACATAATAGATATATAGAAGATACTGGAAGGGCAGGTCTCAAATTTGCACAGTAAAATAACAACATACTGGAGCGAAAGAAATGGTGGGAAATGCAGAATAGAGCCAGTGAAGAGTAGAGGTGCTGTCATAGGTACAATCAGAAAACACTGTATGAATATCAGAGGTCCACGCCTGTTCAGTGAGTGAACAGTATCCTCCTAGCAATTCTAGGATACTGTTCAATATCCTCCTCAAGAAATATTGCTGGAACAAAAGTGGATTTCAAGATAAAAAAAACTAAGAGTTACGTGCCGGACCAACAGGGTTGTAGTGAGTATGTGAGCCAGCGGGGCCAACAGTCAGTCAAGTTGGGTTTGGGGGAATAGAACTCCCGGAACCCTCCACTTCAGACTTCAGGTACAATCCAGGTACTCCCATTAGATATGAACATAGCTTCATCACCTTTATCTCGTATAATATCTCCTTCTTTGAATCCTATCTCGGCGAAATAAACCCACCCAGTTTATTCCTTCAAAACGGAATCCCTCGTTTCAGGCCAAGATTAAAACTTTGTATTTTTCCCCGATTGGTTAGGCAATCTTGGTGTTTTAATGCAGAATCACCACACTGTAGCCTATGTTGAAGAGGTACACCACTATCTTCTGTTTTTTTTCTGTTTTTTTTTCGCCGCCTTTCTGAGGTGGCTACGTTATTAACCCCCACCCCCACCCCCACCCCCCCCCCACCCCCCACCCCCCACCCCACCCCCCACCCCCCACCCCCCACCCCACCCCCCTCTACCAAGAGAGCTAATTTTCGGAACTGAATTTCCATTCTTTCCTGAAGTTCTAATCTATTTTTAATCTTTTCTGAAAATTCTTTAGCTTTTACATTGTGATTTTTTTTTTATTTTACGAGCAGGTTTTGATTTTGTATTTGATAAACCTGAATTAGATCAAGTATATCATGAACTCTGCAGCTTCATCTGCAGCACGTAAGAGCATCAGAAATCTAAGAGCCCCACAATATCTGAGAGCCCCACATAACGGAGAGCATCACAGATTTGAGAGCGCCACAGATCTGAGAGCACCATAGATCTTTGAACCCTACAGACATAATGCGATCGAAAAGATTCACATTTCAAGAGTAAAGCAATATCACGGCGCTGTAAGGTTTCAGTAACGTAAAGCTGATACTGTGGTACCTATTTCCTTTAATTTTACTAATGATTTACAATTTAAAGCATAAAGCCTGATAAAAAAAGGAAAGATTTTGGCCAACCTCAGCTTCGGAATTTCAGACAAATTCTTAAAATCTTAGTTTCCTCGACAAAAGGAAATTCATCATTGCGTGGTGGGGGTGTGGCACAGATGGGGCCTGTGTGCCACCTGAGGCACAGTGGCGAGGTTGGTAAAGAAGATCAAGCGAGAACCCGAGATTGATCTCGTGTGTGGGACATCCTTCTGGTCTCGCCAAAGAGCATCTGTCGCCTCAGTCGTGAATTTGATCATGGCGGATCGGCTCCTGGATATGTATAAAGCCGTTCCTGACAACCTTTTTTTTGTGTGTCATCTGGCTACTGAAGATTAAATTTGCAAGAAAATCTTCGGAGCGGGGCGGTGGAATCAAACCCTCGACCTGGGTCCAAGGGGTAATGGGTGCGTCTGGGTTGACCTAGGGAGCGGGTTCCAATGGGGGACGACGTCTCCCTCCTGAGACGCACACATTACCCATTGGACCTATGATGCGGGTTCGATTCCACCGTCCTCTCCAAAGATTTGATCTTGTCACGCCATCGCGATCTCATTGTGTATTAATTCTTGGTTCTTCCAAGCTGCGAGCAGCCGCGTCGAACAGCCTGGTTGATTAAACCACCAACCAGGCGCCTGGTCAGAGACCGGGCCGCGGGGACATACATCCCAGGAATCAACACAGCGCAAGATCCTCGTGGCAACCACGTGGCAAAGATGAGGAGATCCTTGAAGGTTGAGGAACTCGAAATTTCTTTGATCCTCAAGAATTTCGGAAGTCACCCCGCTTCAAAGGCAAGATCAGAGCCTTTAAGGAAAGAAGTCTGTCGATCAACTAGGCCTATCTTACCTTGAGGTGCTTCCGGGGCTTAGCGTCCCCGCGGCCCGGTCGTCGACCAGGCCTCCTGGTTGCTGGACTGATCAACCAGGCTGTTGGACACGGCTGTTCGCTCGTTGCTCGTTGGACGCCTACCTGTAGGCTGCTGCTACAGGTCAACCCGTTCTCGCAAATTTAATAAGTCAATATTGACTTATTAAATATGTGCATAGGTGACATACTTAACATAATAGTTTCCCTTGAAAAGCTTCATAGAAAACACCGACCTTACCTAACCTACTTAGTATGTTAAGATAAGCATCTTATTGCTTCGTAATTACAATTATTACCTAACCTATACCTATAATAGGTTAAGTAACAATTGTAATTACGAAGTTATAAGATGCTTATTTTAACATACTAAGTAGGTTAGGTAAGGTCGGTGTTTTCTATGAAGCTTTTCAAGGGAAACTATTATGTTAAGTATGTCACCTATGCACGCAACTAATAAGTCAATATTGACTTATTAAATTTGCGAGAACGGGTTGTACAGGTAGGCCGCGACGCGGCTGACGCGGCCTACCCGTAGCACCAAAAACGATTACCTCCTGTTAATTTTATGCTGACCTGAAGTGGAAAAAAATGACCGTCGCCATTAGCGAGCTGCTTCTCCACTGTAATTATCCAGACCCCTTCTTGCCTCCCCCCCCCCCCTCTGTGCTGCACAGGCTTCTGTTTTGGACTGTGATTTCGAGTAACTTATTTATCCTCTCTACAGCTCACGACCAAGACTCGCTAAGCACTTAAGTGTCCAGTTACGAGATCGATATCTATTTCCAAGATCAAGGCGGCTTATTCTGCATTTACCAAACAGTTAATTAACTCCGAGGCGCTATGAAGTCGTCCTCAAACTTAGTTTATTTTTGTTTTGAATTATCTCGTAATGCTTTGTAGCTCGTAAACTGTTTAGTAACTACAGACTAAGCCGTCATGATCGGGGTAAAGAGGAAGAAATCTAGCAAGTGGAGACTTAATGACTCTGTGAACCTTGGCTCAGCTGTGAGCCTCAATGAGTATTAACTGTTTCAAAACCTCAGGTGCCACCTCCGAGGGCACCGCTTTCAAGACGAGTTGAAGGAGGCTACTAATACTTGGTTGGAGAAGCTTTCTGAAGACTTCATTAAGACAGGTATTGTGAGTTTCCAGGAAATAAGTGTACCGAATTTAAGGTAGACCATACTGGAAATTTCAGAATTGTGTTTTTTCATTTGTATTCTGTCCAGACCGTAGATAATATTTAACTTAGTAAGGTTGACCTAGAAACATTAGCCCTTGTTATCAGGACATTAGATGGATCTTAACCAGAATGGTCCTGTAAGAAACCTATTTTTAGTGCTCAACGCGGAACTTTTTTATTTACGGTTTCGCTAAACAATTATCACAGATGGATTATCGTAAGAGTATGTTAGTACGACGATCTTTTATCTTCAAGTACTGTAAGGTGTCTCTTGCAGATGGCTTTACTTACTGACCGGTATCAAGGTTCGTCAGGTAATTATCAAGAAAAAGCACTAAAGTGGCATGATTATATAGCATTTGGAAGTGATATAAGGACATAATTTATAAGTAAGAAACTTAGGCACAACAACATTTATGCAGCTACTGTAGACTATATGAAACAAGACATAATATGTGTGTCGTAAGTTACTAAAAATCCCCATCTCACAGGATGGTTTGTCATACATAGGGGCGTCCAACCACTTTGGCCGGACGGTAGAGCGACGGTCTCGCTTCATGCAGGTCGCCGTTCAATCCCCGACCGTCCAAGGAGTTGGGCACCATTCCTTTCCCCCCTCCCACCTAATCCTAAATCCTGACCCCTTCCAAGTGTTATATAGTCGTAATGGCTTGGCGCTTTCCCCTGATAATTCTCTCCCTTTCTAAGGTAGCTCTAAGGTTCCGGGTTCGATCCCCGGCGGAGGCGGAAACAAATGGGCAGCGTTTATTTCACCCTGATGCTCCTGTTCACCCTAGCAGTAAATAGGTACCTGGGACCTAGACAGCTGCTACTGGCTGCTTCCTGGGGATGTATACCAAAAAAAAGATCACTGTATCTGATTTTTAATGAGAATAGAGACGACGGAGAGGGGTACGGATGAAGGAAAAGTTGCAGAAATGAGGTGGTACAGCAGTTTATTCAAGAAGTATTTCCTGGACCAGACCTTGGATGGGCAGGTTGGGGTGGGGTGGGTATTTGTTGGTGGGTCTGTGAGTGGGTCGGGTGGCCGGGGGAATGGGCACGTTGGGCCTCGGGGGGATTGGTAGCCTCAAAGGGTTAATGGCTGTGACATGACGAGAGAAGAGGTGTGCGTGTGCGCCAGTGGAGGGAGGGAGGGAGAGGGAATCTCAAAAGGTTAATGAGTGTGACATTGGCAAGTCATGTTTTAGGGTTCCCAGACAGCTTGAACAGTTGTAGGGGCACAATAACCCGACCCGAGATTGGTTTCGTTTGACGTACGTGGTTTGAGCAACGGTATGTGTTGGCATTTTGTTACGAAGGAGGAAAAAAAAGAGAGGTTGTGGGAGTAAAAAGTCGTTCTTCTAGTATTTTTTCCATACTTATGTGTTAATTCATACATGCGCACTGTGTCGCCCGTTGGACCAAGTTACCACAAGTCGAGCCTGGCCTCAGGCTGGGCTCGGGGAGTAGAAGAACTCCCGAAACCTTCTCCAGGTATGTTCCAGGTATGTGTTACCATACCCAATAGATGGCAATCAGCATATAATAATCACATCTTTAATAGCATTGGACAAAGCAAAACAAACGTGATAAAAATAGTTGGCTAGCTAGATACATGAAGATTCTATTTCATTGAAGAAACTAAAAATACCTTGAATAAAAGATTACTTTGCAGTAAGGAACGTGATGCTAGATTTGCTGTTTATTTACTCAGTATTACATACCATTATTTTATTAGTACCCAGCTAATCTTCGATGTGCTTCATGCTTTACTGATAAATCAGTGATACTTAAATTAATATCTCCAAAAAATTGTAATTGATGTGGTATTTTTAACTGAAAAAAAGCAGTTAATTCAAAACAATTGAAAAATGGAATTGAAATGAAATTGAAATTGTGGTGATGATAATAAAAGGCTCGCAGTGGTTGCTGCTTATCACTGTCAAGTCATCAGGAAGCGGTCGGTGGAAGCCGTGTAAGCCTCATCCAGGAGCGGAAATACGCTTCTATTGGCGTTCTATTCACCCCGATCCGCTACTAACACGGAACGAACCATAGTGGCATAGAAATGAGTGATAAAGAGAGAGAGAGACTTGGAAGAAGATGGACACAGAGAACCTACCTACCTTGTGGCTACCGTGTGTGTGTGTAGCTTCCAGTATCAACTGGCTCCGCGGCCCGGTCTCCGATCTCGTTGATTTCTAGGAATGATTTAAGAGCGGGAGACAGCATAACCTGGAGGGTTACAACGTATGAAAGTGATCTAAACCTGGAGTATTATACCAAATGAAAGTTAGCCAAACTTGGAGGATTAAAACATTATGAAAAGTTAGCCAAACTTTGGAAGGTCAGGTAATATTAAGAGGAGAAATTACCAAGTCAGTATGACTATATATATATATATATCACTTGGAAGGGATATGAGGACAGCCTAAGAAAGAGCTTTTGGATACGAGGATTGAAGGAACGGTGAGCCAGCTAACTTGGATCACCGGGGACCGAAAGCCGACTCTCTGCAAGAAACGAGGCCGCCATTTTTTCTTTCAACCACATTGGAAAAAGTTATTTTGTTAGAATTTTGTCTTTGTCTAGTTGCTGAATTTGGATTAAAATGGCCTCGTCACTATCAAACTTTTTTATGGAGGTTTGATTTACATGGCAGCATTTGTAAGAGACATAAATGTAATTACATTGTAAAAGATTTAATGTAATAGGATTATTGTGAGCGCGATGCAAGCTACTTCTCTCCTTGCCTCCAACACACACACACACACACACACACACACACACACACACACACACACACACACACACACACACACACACACACACACACACACACACACACACACACACACACACACTATAACCTCACACATGATCCCACACTACCATACACATGATCAGTACCAATAAAATTCTCAGAGGAATTGACAGGGTAGATAAAAATAAACCGTTTAACACGGGTGGTTACCCGTGTTAAACCGTTTAACACGCGAACAAGGAGACACAGGTGGAAACTGAGTACCCAAATGAGCCACAGGGACGTTAGAAAGAACTTTTTAAGTGTCAGAGTAGTTAACAGATGGAATGTAATAGGCAGTGATGTGGTGGAGGCTGACTCCATACACAGTTTCAAATGTAGATATGATAGAGCCCAGTAGGCTCAGGAATCTGTTCACCAGTTGATTGACAGTTGAGAGGCGAGACCAATGAACCGGAGCTCAACCCCTGCAAGTACAACAAGGTGAGCACACACACACACACATGGGCTATTTAGCAAGAATACCCGGGGCCGCAAAGAAACATGATATGCTTATATTAATTAATAGGGATTAACATACATGAAATTTCCTTGAATTTGTGCAACAGCTTGTAGTTACAAGCGAAACGAAACTATCACTTGGGAAAGGGGATTGCAGGAGAGGGTGGGGGGGTGTAGGGGGGTGTAGTGTAAGGGGGGGGGAAGAGGTAAATCTGCTGTAAAACGTGAACACTGGTAGTTGTAAACAAAGGGGTATGGGGGGGGGGGATCAAACGAAGAGGGTGTTCTGGGGGTGGAGTGTAGAAAGAATAGGGTATTATAGTGTGGGGTGTATTCTAGTATGTAGAGGGGAGAGAAAAGTGGGTATACTAAGTGGAGGGAAGAGCAAGGGGTGGTAAACTAAGGCTCTTGGTTCTCTTTTCTGATTGCCCCGTATTACGTGGGTTTACCTGGAGACTTCCCGGGCACGTACGTACTAAACGAAGGAGGATATGCTGGGTTATGTGGTCGTGGCGGCTGGGGTGCCTTGCTAGGGGAAGGGGCTGGGTTTATGGGGGGAATTGCGCCTTGTTCTTGGTCTGGCTTTGTTATTGCTTCTGGTTTACTGCTTGGGTTTTTTTTGGGTCTTCAAACATTGTGTTCCCTATTACATTCTTGTCTTCTCTTACTCTGTCATTATATACAATGTATAATATACATATTATTTATAAATATATATATATATATATATATATATATATATATATATATATATATATATATATATATATATATATATATATATATATATATATATATATATATATATATATATATATATATATATATATATAGGGTCCCAACTTTGGTGAGGTTAATGCCAGTCTTTACCTAATTTAATCATGTTTGCTTAATTAGCTAAATTTTTATTGCTTTTATATTCAAATTAATCTTTCCGGCATTTACTATTGCTTACGGTTTTTGCCCTGGAGCTTTATCAGTAAGATTTATAATAAAAATTGTAATGTCTGGTTGATAAAAAAATTGCATTTATTAATTTGATTAAAAAAGTAGGCTAATTAGACTATATACATTTTTTCCAGGCAGCGGGCATTCTGTTGGTGTGTTTCAACTTTTGGTTGGTGGTTAGTGGTCGTTTGTATTCACCACTGGCTTGGGTCTCGCCAGCAGTGGAGGTTCGTTTGGCCTTAATTAATGCTGGCCCCTGTGTTGCAGTTCACAAATATTGTTAGTTTGGTCCAAAGTTGCTAGTTTCGTTCTGAGTTGTTAGCCCTAGCCTGGTCCAAAGTTGTTAAATCTGGTAAAAAAAAATTGGTGGATGCCAAAAATTAGACGGGATGTAATATTGAATTAGTGTGAGGTTTAAAGCGACGTCCATTGCTCACCTAGTTGTACTCACGTAGCTGTTAGTACAACTAGGTGAGATTATTATTTATTATGTGAGATTATTATGTATCTCTTCCCCTCTTCACAAGGGAAGAGATACATAATAATTCACACTTGGAAAATATTAAGGGGACTGTTTCCAAATCTGCACACAAAAATAACAACACATAAGACCAGGAGGCATGGCAGGATGTGCAGAATACGCCAGTTGAAAAGCTGAGGCGCAATAGGTACACCGAAAGCGAACTCTATCAACATCAAAGGCTCGAAACTTTTCAAATACACTTTCGCTACACATAAGAGGCATAAGTGGCCGTCCTCTCACGGTGTTCAAAGAAGAACTCGATAAACACTTCCAAAGGATATCAGATCAACTATTCATATGTCAGGCTGCGTGCAGCCGCGTCCAACAGCCTGGTTGACCAGACCACCAACCGGGCCGCGGGGACGTTGATTACCGGATTGTAATGACAATGTATAATATGATGTAGCAGATTGTAATCTCGTGAACTATATATGCACTTCAATCTACAATTTAGACCACCTAAACTGTATTTAGATGGTCTAAACTGATAGTTTCGATAAACTGATAGACTGTAGACTATCTAGTCTTGTCTATGACCCCGCCGAGTGTAGCAAGGAATACGAGCAGCACCTCACTGTAATAAGATATAATAGAATTTTTCAGATTAGGCAAAATTTTATATTTTGTAAACATTGTTAATAACATTTGGTGTCGCCTTTCAGCCGTAAATCGACTGGTGTAGAGGTTTCGTAGTGTATTGGGCTGCCTCATAGCTACATCTGAAGCTGTGTATATAGTTCATCTGAGTGTATGCACTCGGTTGCACTGAGTGCAAGCACCTAGTTGTGCTTGCGGGGTTTGAGCCTTGGCTCTTTGGTTCCGCCTCTCAACTGTTAATCAACTTTGATTTAACTGTGTGTGTGTGTGTGTGTGTGTGTGTGTGTGTGTGTGTGTGTGTGTGTGTGTGTGTGTGTGTGTGTGTGTGTGTGTGTGTGTGTGCGTGTGTGTGTGTGTGACGCACGCACACACTTTGTGTGTGCATTGCATTTACTATTTGTGCTTGCAGGATCGAGCTTTTATCTCTTGAACCCATTGCTAACTTTCGTCTGCTTAATGTAATGACTCCCGACCTATTTTTTCCCATTCTGAAACAAAAAAATATTAAAAATTCTGTGACATGGGATGGAAACGTATTCAGGGGAGGAGGGGGGAGAGAAGAGAATGGAGAGCCCTTCATCAATGCCCTCCTTGCTTAATTTGATCGATCTATAGGCCTATCTAGTTTCCATTATCGTTATTACTAGGCATTCCCATCAGAGAGGGGCGGTACTTTAGTCTCCGTTCTTCCCTTCTCCGGGTCGTTCCCTGATGGCATCATTGAGAACGGCTTTCCAACTTCTCAAGAGACTCGAAGCCTGAGCACATACTTGTAGTCATAACTATGAGCGTCCTATCTCTGAACCATCTTCTTCTAACTTCGGTAAAAGTTGTGGTGGTGAGTGGGGGGGGTGGGGGGGTTGGAGGGTTGGTTGCTTGTCTTCCTGTTGCCTGGTGCAACAGGCTCGGGTCGCTATAATCCACGCACAGAATAGTTTACTATCCCCCGATCCCCCCAACCTTTCAATCACCTGTGGTTGAGTGCTCAAAAACGCACAGCATGTTTTGGGGAGTCGACCGGGGAGCCGGTCGGCCGAGCGAGAAACAATGGGCAGAGTTTCTTTCACCCTATGCCCCTGTTACCTAGCAGTAAAAATAGGTACCTGGGTGGTTAGTCAGCTGTCACTGGCTGCTTCCAGGGGGTGGAGGCGTGCTCGAGGACCGGGCCGCGGGGACACTAAAAAAAAAGCCCCGAAATCATCTCAAGATAACCTCAAGATATGTTGTCTAAAAGCTCTCTAACCCTGTCTATGGAGGACACAAGAAATTATATATATTTTCAATAAAGATGTTAATAATGTTTAAATAAATGTTTAAATATAATAAAAAGATCTCTGTACGAGGTGGAGATCATAATTATTTTGTTTAAAATGGCAGTCGGGTAGTTTTTTCTTGATTTTTATTTTTATTTGCACTTTTTTCGGTGATTTATTGATAGTTCCTAAACGTTGATGGCAAATGGCAATTGATATTGATGGTAAGATGGCAATTGCAGTTTCTTGAGAATATATTTTACGTTTTATTAGTAGCTTTTAATACAAATTATGTGTGGGAAACAAACAAACAAAAAACCACGAAATGGACTTGAGCGCCACCCTCGATTACTCTAATGGAATTGATAATTAGTAATTTATCATATTTTATGCTGCTAATAATGTTAACATCATTAGAATGATTGTAATTACACCTATTTTGGAGTAATGGGAGATTACTATATATATATATATATATATATATATATATATATATATATATATATATATATATATATATATATATATATATATATATATATATATATACACGTTTATACACGTGTATATATACGTGTATATATACACGTATATATACACGTGTATATAT
The DNA here is from genome assembly GCF_020424385.1 of Procambarus clarkii. Lineage (NCBI taxonomy): Eukaryota > Metazoa > Arthropoda > Malacostraca > Decapoda > Cambaridae > Procambarus > Procambarus clarkii. Next base: position 13,146 of record NW_025552242.1, read on the forward strand.
ATATATATATATATATATATATATATATATATATATATATATATATACACGTTTTCGTCCACTCTTAACTGGAAGGTTGTTTGCACTCAGAGAAACTGTCTCGGAATATTTTTCTTCTGTTTATTCATGATTGTTTGCTTACACTTCCCTCCAAAAAGTCAAATGTTTGGTTTTATCGTCTATTTGGGGTGTTTGCACACTCATTTCCCTCGGCAGGGGTTTCTCGGTTCCTTTCTAAGTGCGGCCAGATCGATGTGGGGAGTCGGTGGCAAATATTGGAACAGCGCTTGACGTTTTGGGCAAGCACTACACGCACTCTGATACCCTCCCTCCACTGATTGGCTACCTCCACGCCCACACCCTCCACTGATTGGCTACCTCCACGCCCACACCCTCCACTGACTGGCTACTTCCACGCCCACCATCTACTGATTGGCTACCTCCACACCCACCATCTGCTGATTGGCTACCTCCACGCACACACCCTCCACTGATTGGCTACCTTCACGCCCACACCCTCCACTGATTGGCTACCTCCACGCCCACACCCTCCACTGATTGGCTACCTCCACGCACACACCCTCCACTGATTGGCTACCTTCACACACACCCTCCACCGATTGGGTGCCCACACACCCACCTTCACATCTACTGATTGGCTGCCTTTTCACCCACCGTCCTCCACTGATTGGGTGCCTACACACCCAATCTCTAGTGATTGGCTGCCTCCATGCCCACCCTCCTGGAGCTCTGGCTCATGATAATTCCCTTTGTTTCATTGTCTCAATCAAAAACTCTGCTTCTAATATTTTATATCTTGTGTACAACAAAATAACATATCACTAATTGTCTCGTGGGCGTCCCGCTGGCTAGTTCCATATATAATCATTATATATTACCTGCTATACCTGTTATATCACCACCACGAACAGATAACTATGCATCAAGGACCTGGCAAGGTTCTAAAATACTCCCCCCTCACTTAAAATATGAGAACCAGCACCAACCAGTCCCCCCCTAACTGTCTTCAAGGGGAAACTTGATACGTTCTCCTCAAAGCATTCCTGATCAGCTGGGCTGTGGTGTCGGTCTTTAGGGTTGAAAGCACGAGTTGTCTGATGGATACTTACTTACTTACTTACTTACTTACTTATTTACTTATTTACTTCTGGTGTCACTTGTTCGTTTAGCATTTCATCTTGGCTTGTTTTTGATGTTGTTAGTGTGGTCGTTAGTGTCGTTGATGGGGGTGGGGATTGGTGTCGTTGAAGTGGGGGGTGGCAACTGGTGTCGTTGGTAAGATGTGGTTGGTATGGGTGTGACTCTTGGATGGGAGAGTTGTGCAAAAAAATAGAAAAAAGAAATATGATACAGCGTATAATAAGGGTTTCAACCGTGAGTGGACAGCTGCCTTTCCCTCCCCCTCCCCCCCCCAACAGGGGTCGTTTGTGGGGGGTGGGGAGGGGGGAGTGTTGCGGTGGGTGTGTTATGAGGTGTTAAGGAAGGAGGGGGGGGGAGGGGTGACGGTTATGGTGGTTTGAGTGTAAATGTCAGTTTTTTTTTTTATCTTACAAAATACAGAAACATAGATTTTTTCAATCGTTTATATGCTAAAAAAAATATATAGAACTTTGGTTGCATCTGTTAAGTGATTAGTCTCATTTTGTCGGTGATTCCTTAGCTGTTGAAGCTTACCTGAACTCAGCTCAGTAGTAGTAGTGGGTTTGGATCTGTCCATTTCTTCATTCATGATGTTTCCGGGTTCATGAGCCCATTTTGCCTCATAACTTGTTTTAATACCACACTTGGAATGGGTATGGAGGTGTATTGCACTTGCAGGATATGAGTATGGGGATGATTTGCACTCGCAGGATATGGATATGGGGTTGTATTGCACTCACAGAATTACACAAGGATGAGTTGCACTGCCACCCACATGAGGAATATTGGGTACATAACAAACATAATATTTGCACTGTTTCTGTCCCTTTGATCCCAATCTCCTGAGCACATGGTCTCCTAGTCACAGACACGCGCGTTATTCGTTCATCAACCACGGTGGTGTCTGTACCTGAAGTTACCTGTACCCTGTAACACCTTAGTACCGCGGGCAAATGATGTGTTTACAAAGGCTGTGTGTGTGTGTGTGTGTGTGTGTGTGTGTGTGTGTGTGTGTGTGTGTGTGTGTGTGTGCGTGTGTGCGTGTGCGTGTGCGTGTGTGTGTGTGTGTGTGTGTTTTACTAGTTGTGTTTTTACGGGGGTTGAGCTTTGCTCTTTCGGCCCGCCTCTCAACTGTCAATCAACTGTTTACTAACTATTTTTTTTCCCCACACCACACACACACACACACCCCAGGAAGCAGCCCGTGACAGCTGACTAACTCCCAGGTACCTATTTACTGCTAGGTAACAGGGGCATTCAGGGTGAAAGAAACTTTGCCCATTTGTTTCTGCTTCGTGCGGGAATCGAACCCGCGCCACAGAATTACGAATCCTGCGCGCTATCCACCAGGCTACGAGGCCCCTTAGGGCCCCACACAGTGTGTGTGTGTGTGTGTGTGTGTGCCTGTGTGTGTTGACATCTTCGTTTTATTCTACTTTGTAGTTAAAGAGTTGACTTCGATGCCAATAACACTGTATAGTCTCATTACATAAATTTTTAATATATTTTTGCTCCCAAAGGGCGACTTTATTGGCCAACGTCGTCCATCCTATGAATAAATATACAGCCACAGAGGACCTGCATCCAGTCATCCTTCCAGTAGGAAGAAACCCGCTGGGTGGTTGTTCATCCTGCCTCTCACACAGGCACAGCAAGGACTTACTGCTAACTACCTCAAGTGACTTGACCTCTCGCGGTGTTGACAAAGAGCTGATAAACACCTCCAAAGGATACCTGATTGACCAGGCTGTGATTCATACGCCAGGCTGCGAATAGCCGCGTTCAGCAGTCTGGTTGACCAGTCCACCAACCAGGAGGCCTGGTTAGAGACCGGGCCGCGGGGACGTTATCCTAGGAACAATCGCGAGGTAATCGCCATGGTAAGTGTGGTTACCTTGGGATGGTACCAAGCCGACAACAGCGACGGGTCTCTATGTGTGTTCTTCTCTGGCTAGTTCATTTTCCATAGATCCTACCATGACAAGGACGGCAGTTAACTAGGACTGAAGGACCTGGAGGACTATGGCGACTGTTGAATTTAACATTGTGTGAAAGGGAGCCGGTCGGCCGAGCGGACAGCACACTGGACTTGTGATCCTGTGGTCCTGGGTTCGATCCCAGGCGCCGGCGAGAAACAATGGGCAGAGTTTCTTTCACCCTATGTCCCTGTTACCTAGCAGTAAAATAGGTACCTGGGTGTTAGTCAGCTGTCACGGGCTGCTTCCTGGGGGTGGAGGCCTGGTCGAAGACCGGGCCGCGGGGACACTAAAAAAAGCCCCGAAATCATCTCTAGATAACCTCTAGATCTAGATAGGAAGCTTGTTACATTATTATTGCTATTCCAGGGTGCCACAGTGGTCTGTGAAGTCGATTCACAAGCGAAAGGTTACGGGTTCGAGTCCCTAGGCAGGGCTTTATGCTCGAGGATAGTAGACCACGTGCGTGTTCACGTCGACAGTTTCATAAAGGAACATTTCTCTCCGAGGTATTGTTGGGTCTTCCTTGACTCATGGCAGGTGTGGGGTGAGTGAACGTTACTGGGGTGTTGGGGGAGAGGGGGTTGTTGCCTTACAGTTCCCTCAGGGGTGTTGGGGGAGGAGTGTTGCCTTACAGACTTTCCCTCAGGGGTGTTGGGGGGTGGAGTGTTACCTTACAGTTCCCTCAGGGGTGTAGGGGGAGGAGTGTTGTCTTACAGACTTTCCCTCAGGGGTGTTGGGGGGTGGAGTGTTGCCTTACAGTTCCCTCAGGGGTGTAGGGGGAGGAGTGTTGTCTTACAGACTTTCCCTCAGGGGTGTTGGGAGGAGTGTTACCTTACAGTGGTGGCAGCGGCGGCTGCTGTGGTTACCCTTCGTGTATAACTCTTTGTAATACGACTATGCTGATGAGTGAATCACAGAGAGAGAGAGAGAGAGAGAGAGAGAGAGAGAGAGAGAGAGAGAGAGAGAGAGAGAGAGAGAGAGAGAGAGAGAGAGAGAGAGAGAGAGAGAGAGAGAACGCAAGGAGCTCCTGAGGAACCATCTGGTGTGAATTATTGAGGAGTTGGATGGAAGGAGCGCTGCTCGCACCTGTTTTTGATTGGGAGTGGTAATTGGTGAGTGGCAGAGAGAGAGAGAGAGAGACAGAGAGAAAGAGAGAGAGAGAGAGAGAG
>NW_025552245.1:0-7500 GCF_020424385.1 Procambarus clarkii
TAGTGAGTACAGACTCAAGAGTACAGATTGTCACTGTATCTTTGCAACAAAAATATTGCATGGCAACTGCATCCATATTGCATCCAACCACAAATGTCAATGCATTGATGGAAACACTTAACAGTTGAGGTTGTCGGATACTTATCAACCGGGGTGCCAAGTCATGTAGGAACACCAGGGAATGACATTGGAGTAAAAGCTGCAAACCTTGCAACTAAGAGGATGAATATCGACATTTACATAACTCAGAGTCTAACACAGATTAAGAAAATAATAACAGATCAATGCAGCAAATTACCATGACCATGACTCTGCAACATCAGGATCCGCGGCTTGTTGCAAGAATGCAACCTACAATGAACCAACCTACAATGAACCAACCTACAATGAACCAACCTCCAATGAACCAACCTACAATGAACCAACCTACAATGAACCAACCTACAATGAACCAACCTACAATGAACCAACCTACAATGAACCAACCTACAATGAACCATTTATTTTAATGAAAGGACGCAATAGAAATTCAGAAGTGCACCTACACTGCACCAGGCTTGAGCACCCATGCACATCAGAAATAGACTTACAGGTTCCAAACGATGAGAATAAATGTCAGGACCAAAAAGCATCACCAGACCACCGGAACATTACCTAACACCAATTTAGTTACAAAAAAATTTAAACTTGAGATTTAACAGCACAGAAGTTGTTAAACACTTTGGGCATAATCTTACTAAGGCCAACATACGAGTCATAAATACTCATCCACCAGCCCGTCCTCCTAAGATTTCCCAACGTCAAGGAAACGGTCAATTTAAAGTGGTCTCTCCTAACCTCCCAGAGGACCCAAAACAGAAAACGGGACAGTACGTCACTAACGTCAGCCGCTTTCATTTTCTAGTACGATAATTTTTGGCCTTAACGCATACGAACGAAGTACGACGTTCTTTGTAGGACAAGCTGCAGCCACAGCCTAATAATAATAATAATAATAATAATAATAATAATAATAATAATAATACACAGAGAAATGACAGTAACGTAATAGATCAATGTGGTGGCCTAGTGGTCTACAGTGTGTCTGGGAACACCCTGCACACAGGTTCGAATCCTCATCACTGCCAGTGGATTTTCTCAATAATAATAGCCTTAACAAGAGCTGCTTCAAGGTCGTCTGAGGTATGGAAGGCTGGGGAGTGTTGACCAGTCCTTCAGCTGTTGACGTGTTGACCTGGTCACCACATTTGTTTACTTCTCCTGGTCCATTACACTTGTTGACCCCCCGTGCAGGGTGCGGGGGGGGGGTCAATACCCATACAGGGTATGGGGTACTGCCTAACATTTCTTCGTCTTGCGTTTCGAGCTTCCATTAGTGTCCTCTTGTTCTACCTTCTCTCAGTTTAAAGAGGCTATCTCTATCCACCTTTTGAATTCCCCTTCAATATCGTGTATGCTGTGATCATGTCTCCCTCTGTTGCTTCTGTCCTCCAGGATTGTGAAGTCCAGTTCCTTCAAGTTATCCTCATAGCTCAGGGACTGGTCGTTTCGCAAATCTCTGCACTTTTCAATTTTAGTTCTATACTTCACAAGGTGTGGGTTGCAGACCAGAGCTGCATATCCCAGTATTGGTCTGACATAGGTTGCGTAGCTTACCTTGAAAAAAGTCCCGATTTTGGTTTCTAAACGAAGTTCTAATGTTTGCCAGAGTCGCATGTGCTGATGTTACCCTGGGTGTGTGTGTGCTTGACTTAGATTCTCTTCAGCATCTCGTTCTTTCTCTGATTCCTGTTGTTACTAAACACTTTCTGGTCTCTTTTCTCCCATCATTCTCCATCCTCATTACCTTACAGTTGTTGTGATTGAACTCCAGCAACCATTTATTTGCCCATTCCAGGAGTTTTTCAAGGTCCTGTAACATACTGCACTCCTCCTCTGTTTTTACATTCTTCATTATATTCGTATCATCTGCAAACATTGACGCGCAAGAGCTCACTCCCTCGGGTATCTCATTAACATAAATTAGGAACAGCCGCGGTCCCAGGACCGAGCCTTGTGGGACCCCGCTTGTTACAGTCCTCCAGCTTCAGGACCGAGCCTCTTCACTGTGAGTCTCTGGCTTCTGTTCCTCAGGTACTCCCTTACCCAGTCCAGTTACCTCCCAGTTATCCCAGTCTGCACTTGGGCGTACTGGTGGGAGCGAGGAGGCTGGGTAGGGGGGTAGGGAGTGGGATGGGGGTATGGGAGGGGGGAGTGTATGGATGGGGGACTGTGTTCATCAATTTCTTCAATTGGTATTGGTTCCTTGGTTCTTATTGTTCCTGCCTGCCTATCTACTTGTCTACTTGCGTGTCTATATCTGCCTGCCCTACCTGCCTGCCTGCCTATCTACTTGTCTACTTGCGTGTCTATATCTGCCTGCCGACCTGCCTACCTGCCAAGGGCATGCAGCCCTACCTGCCTACACCCCCCACTCCCTCGGGTATCTCTTAACATAAATTAGGAACAGCCGCGGTCCCAGGACCGAGCCTTGTGGGACCCCCGCTTGTTACAGTCCAACAGCCCCAGGACCGAGCCACTTCACTGTGAGTCTCTGGCTTCTGTTCCTCAGTGTACCCCCCTTACCCAGTCCAGTTACCTCCCAGTTATCCCAGTCTGCACTTGGGCGTACTGGTGGGAGCGAGGAGGCTGGGTAGGGGGTAGGGAGTGGGGGGGGTATGGGAGGGGGGAGTGTATGGATGGGGGACTGTGTTCATCAATTTCACCATTGGTTTGGTTCCTTGGTTCTTATTGTTCCTGCCTGCCTATCTACTTGTCTACAACACCCCCTATATCTGCCTGCCCTAACTGCCTGCCTGCCTATCTACTTGTCTACTTGCGTGTCTATATCTCCTGCCCGACCACCCTACCACAAGGGCCCCCACAACACCCCCCCAACACCCCCACAACACCCCCACCACCACACAACACCCCCACACACCCCCACAACACCCCCACAACACCCCCACAACACCACCACAACACCCCCACCACCACACACACCCTACAACCCCCACACTACACCCACACAACACCCCCACAACACCCCCACCACCACCCCCCCACAACACCCCCACCACTACACAACCCCCCCCACACCACCCCCCACCACCACCACAACACTACACCCCCACAACACCCCCACCACCCCCACACTACACCCCCACACACAACACCCCCACCACCACACAACACCCCACACCACCACACAACACCCCCACAACACCCCACACTACACCCCCACACTACACCCCCACAACACCCCACCCCCACACAACACCCCCACACTACACCCCCACAACACCCCCACCACCACCACACAACACACCCCCACAACACCCCCACCACCACACAACACCCCCACCACCACACTACACCCCCACACTACACCCCCACAACACCCCCCACAACACCCCCACACTACACCCCCACACTACACCCCTACAACACCCCCCCCCACCACCACACTACACCCCCACAACAACCCCCACAACACCCCCACCACCCACACTACCCCCCCACAACACCCCCACCACCACACTACACCCCCACAACACCCCCACAACACCCCCCACACCCCCCACACCCCCACAACACCCCCACCACACACTACACCCCCAACACCCCCCACACCCCCCACCACACCACACCTACACCCCCCACAACACCCCCACCACCCCCCCACACAACACCCCCCACAACACCCCCACCACCACACTACACCCCCACAACACCCCCCACCACCACCCCCACAACAACACACACCACACAACACACAACCCACCACCACAACCCCCACAACACACCCCCACAACACCCCCACCACCACACAACACCCCCACAACACCCCCACCACCACACTACACCCCCACAACACCCCCACCACCACACAACACCCCCACAACACCCCCCACCACCACACAACACCCCCCCACCACCACACAACAACACCCCCCCCCACACAACACCCCCACCACACCCCCACAACACCCCCACACTACACCCCCACAACACCCCCACAACACCCCTGACGCAGACACTAAAGGCTGGAGGCGCGCTGTGTGTGTGTGGTGTTATAATGTCTGGCGGACCCAAACACGGCCAGTGTATGGTTAGTCCTGGAGCTGTGTGCTTGTTTGGCTTGCTTTGTTTATGCTGTCTACACAGCAAGACCTTGGATAATAACAGGAAGACCTAGGATAATAACAGGAAGAACAAGGATAATAACAGGAAGACCTAGGATAATAAAAAAAGACCTAGGATTATAACAGGAAGACCTAGGATAATAAAAAAGACCTAGGATAATAACAGGAAGACCTAGGAAAATAACAGGAAGACCTAGGATAATAACAGGAAGACCTAGGATAATAACAGGAAGAACAAGGATAATAACAGGAAGACCTAGGATAATAAAAAAAGACCTAGGATTATAACAGGAAGACCTAGGATAATAAAAAAGACCTAGGATTATAACAGGAAGACCTAGGAAAATAACAGGAAGACCTAGGATAATAAGAGAAAGACCTAGGATAATAAGAGAAAGACCTAGGATAATAACACGAAGACTTAGGATAACACAAAGACCTAAGATAAGCAAGGGACGACGTAGGAGAAGGCTAGAAGACAAACACCACCAACAAACACACACACGCCCCAATCACCCTGTTGGACCCGGTGACCTCCACAACAAGCAAAAACAACTAAAGAACTACAAGACTTCAACCACCGTGAAATAGAGGATCGAGAAGCGCAGTCTCCTGAAGCGACGGCTGAACAGAATCTTTATCTCATGAAATAAGGGATTCAAACCCTCCATCCCCTGCATTAAAAAGGGATCCAACACCCTCTTTACCCCCCTCTTGGCGCTTTCTCCTGATAGTTCCATTCCATTCCATTCTTCCCCCCCACCCCCACGTGCAGTGGAAGATCGAGTGCTCTGTACGGCTTCCAATAAGGGATCAAAGTCGTTTGAGTGTTCCCCTGTACAAATGTACATCACTGAATTCTCTAACTGCAGTTGAACACGGTTCTTTGTTTAACTTTAATTCCCCCTCTACGTCCTCCACCTCTCTTAATGCAAGGGATTGGATCCTCTTGCTTTCAAGAGGAAAACTGTCAAGAGCTATACCATCAGAAGCAATTGGTACTTCTATAATGGAGTTATGAGGGGAAAGCACTGACGACGATTGACTACAGCACTTGGAAGGGATATGAGGACAAGGAGCTGGGATATGAGGACAAGGAGCTGGGATATGAGGACAAGGAGCTGGGATATGAGGACAAGGAGCTGGGATATGAGGACAAGGAGCTGAGGTATGAGGACAAGGAGCTGGGATATGAGGACAAGGAGCTGGGATATGAGGACAAGGAGCTGGGGTATGAGTCCATCTTCACACCCAATCTTGCTAGTGTGGATTCATTAATTTTTTGGTTACAAATGCATTAAAAATAAGTTATTGCCAAGATTCCTTTTGTAGCAACGAAGAAACACCAGAAAGAATAATCTTGCAGTTTCTTAGTGAAAAACTGTGTAGTGTTGACGGCCTGTAAGAACCCTGCCCAACGGGCTTCGGTATTAACTGTTGAACAGACCGTTGTGCAGCACAGCTCCTGTTGCGACCGTTGATGTCAAGAGCATCGTCTGAATGCTCTGAAGAAACCTTGGGAACTAGGCCGTTTGGCTCGCCTCAAGAACTAGGCCATACACAGGATGAGTATGGGGTGCACAATAAACTACCACTCACAGGATGAGTATGGGGTGCACAATAAACCACCACCCCCAGGATGAGTATGGGGTGCACAACAAACCACCACTCCCAGGATGAGTATGGGGTGCACAACAAACCACCACTCCCAGGATGAGTATGGGGTGCACAACAAACCACCACCCCCAGGATGAGTATGGGGTGCACAACAAACCACCACTCCCAGGATGAGTATGGGGTGCACAACAAACCACCACCCCCAGGATGAGTATGGGGTGCACAACAAACCACCACCCCCAGGATGAGTATGGGGTGCACAACAAACCACCACCCACAGGATGAGTATGGGGTGCACAACAAACCACCACTCCCAGGATGAGTATGGGGTGCACAACAAACCACCACCCCCAGGATGAGTATGGGGTGCACAACAAACCACCACCCCCAGGATGAGTATGGGGTGCACAACAAACCACCACCCCCAGGATGAGTATGGGGTGCACAACAAACCACCACTCACAGGATGAGTATGGGGTGCACAACAAACCACCACCCCCAGGATGAGAATGGGGTGCACAATAAACTACCACCCCCAGGATGAGTATGGGGTGCACAACAAACCACCACTCACAGGATGAGTATGGGGTGCACAACAAACCACCACTCACAGGATGAGTATGGGGTGCACAACAAACCACCACTCACAGGATGAGTATGGGGTGCACAACAAACCACCACTCACAGGATGAGTATGGGGTGCACAACAAACCACCACTCACAGGATGAGTATGGGGTGCACAACAAACCACCACTCACAGGATGAGTATGGGGTGCACAACAAACACACATACACAAGATCCCGCCAAACACACACCGAAACTACGACGTTGGTACAACGTTCGAACACGTTTTAACACTTCCTAACCAGTTATAACAACCAATATAGCAAGTTGTAACAACGTTCTAATACGTCATAAACACGTTAAGCCAAGATGTAACAACTTTATTACAAATTGTAACAAGCGGAAAATAGAGACAGTTTCGGTTTGTGTTTCCACTGTGAAGATAATTCTCGGAAAAAACAAATCTTACAGGCGGCCGTACCCGGAAGACCTAAACGGAAAACAAACGCAAGGATATACCAGTAGCCAGAACACGCGGTCAATAACAGGAATGTTGAGAGAGACTCAGCAGCAGCAAAGGTCATTGCCACAGCTTCAAGGGCACACAGAGCCAACGGCATCAACAAGGTCAGAGACGGTGGAGGACCTCGCTGACAGGGGCATGGCGGGTCAGTAGAGCCAAGGGCACCACACAGACTGGCTCATGTACACAGACTGTACTCAGTCTGTTGTTTTGGTCCAAACGTGGTGACGAAAAGCTCTCTTCCTCTTTCTCTGGTCGTCACAAATGCGGTATCCCGCGCGCGCGCTCTGGTTCAAATCCTTCCCCCACGTGCGAAAACCGTTGGTAATACTACTTTGAACCAGGTTATGTTTTCAACGTCTAGTTACTGCAGTTTGAATTGTTATTGTTATTATTATTATTGTGCGTATACTCAGTTAGTTGTGCTTGCGGGGGTTGAGCTTCGGCTCTTTGGTACCGTCTGTGTGTGTGTGTGTGTGTGTGTGTGTGTGTGTGTGTGTGTGTGTGTGTGTGTGTGTGTGTGTTGTGTGTGTGTAAAGCTTGAATAGTCCGCAAGCATATATTTTTTCAAAATAACTTCTAATAATTTGTAATAATTGTAAATCAAACA
>NW_025552245.1:17500-20000 GCF_020424385.1 Procambarus clarkii
CCCCCTTACTCTTCTGTCTTCCAGGGTCGTGATGTTTAGCTCCCGTAGGTGTGGCGAGGTGCTGGTAGGTGTGGCGAGGTGCTGGCAGGTGTGTCGAGGTCCTGGTAGGTGTGGCGAGGTACTGGCAGGTGTGGCGAGGTGCTGGTAGGTGTGTCGAGGAGCTGGCAGGTGTGGCGAGGTGCTGGCAGGTGTGGCGAGGTGCTGGCAGGTGTGGCGAGGTGCTGGCAGGTGTGGCGAGGTGCTGGCAGGTGTGGCGAGGTGCTGGCAGGTGTGGCGAGGTGCTGGCAGGTGTGGCGAGGTGCTGGCAGGTGTGGCGAAGTACTGGCAGGTGTGTTGAGGTGCTGGTAGGTGTGTCGACGTAATGGCAGGTGTGGCGAGGTGCTGGTAGGTGTGTCGAGGTGCTGGTAGGTGTGTCGAGGTGCTGGTAGGTGTGTCGAGGTGCTGGCAGGTGTGGCGAGGTACTAGCAGGTATGGCGAGGTACTAGCAGGTGTGGCGAGGTCCTGGCAGGTGTGGCGAGGTGCTGGCAGGTGTGGCGAGGTACTGGCTGGTGTGGCGAGGTACTAGCAGGTATGGCGAGGTGCTGGCAGGTGTGTCGAGGTGCTGGTAGGTGTGTCGAGGTGCTGGCAGGTGTGGCGAGGTACTAGCAGGTATGGCGAGGTGCTGGCAGGTGTGGCGAGGTACTGGCAGGTGTGGCGAGGTACTAGCAGGTATGGCGAGGTGCTGGCACGTGTGACCAGAAAGCGTGTTGCAGAACTGCTACAGGTTCGAATACCCCAAAAACTGTCACTCTAGGGACCTGGAAACCCCGCTATGAATCACCATAAAAAGGAAGAACGTCAAATCAGTAGATCTTCTCAACAACAAATTTATCAAATCTCATTTCCAAGAAGACATGCTAATCGCTCCGGGATCGTTATCGTGGCCTTGTTATCGGGAGGAGAGAGAGGCGGTAATTTATTGCAATCATCAATGTGGACCTTATAGACAAGCACTGTCTTGAAACAAGTGGTCAGGTTCAATCACTGTTGCCAGGCTGTTAAGTCCACCTCTAGTTAAGATAAGAACATAAGAACAAAGGTAACTGCAGAAGGTCTATTGGCCCATACGAGGCAGCTCCTATCTATAACCACCTAATCCTACCAAACGCTTCAATGATGAGGGAATAGAATCTACCCATAAATTATCGAGTCTAGATGCTATCGCCATCGATGCAAATCAAATAATTTTCCGAAGATACTCTCAAATTTGTTCAGTGTTTGTACAATGTGAGGTGATATAACTCTGTGTGCTAGGTTAGGTAGCACGAGGCTTCACTATGCTGTCATATCTCTCTCGTTATGCTGTGGCTGTGATATCATATCACTACGAAGCATGTTTACCGGTAGAGTTAAAGGGGAACACCGTAAATAGCGCGGTTTAATATATATATATATATATATATATATATATATATATATATATATATATATATATATATATATGTGTGTGTGTGTGTGTGTGTGTGTGTGGTGTGTGTGTGTGTGTGTGTGTGTGTGTGTGTGTGTGTGTGTGTGTGTGTGTGTGTGTGTGTGTGTGTGTGTGTGTGTGTGTGTGTGTGTGTATACAGGATATGTGGAAGCTGCTCTGAATTGCACTCCACCTTTGTAAACACACATTAATGACACTGTTAAGACACATTGAACACTGTTTATGTAGGACAGACGTAAATCTGTGTATGTCTGTAGGTTAGGTTAGGTTAGGTTAGGTTAGGTTAGGTTAGGTTAGGTTAGGTTAGCATTTTAAAAGCACTACAATCACCTTCTGTGGTTGAGTGTTCAATAAACCCCTGAACTATATGTTTAATAGATCTCTCACCCTGTCCATGGAGGACAGAAGAAAAAATATATATGCGGGTTAAAATGTAGCCTGATGCTATATGATGCTGATGCTATGTTTCCCCTAGCCTGATGCCCCTGTTCACCTAGCGTTAAAATAGGTACCCAGGAGGAGTTAGGTGGTTGTTGTGGCTGGCATTCTGGGCAACGTCAGTAGTTGGGCCGGGCTTTAGGTTGTAATTGATCCGGAAGAGCCACTCGTTATGATTTAGATTAGATTTAGATTTTAGATTTTAGATTAGATTTAGATTTTAGATTAGATTTAGATTTTAGATTTTAGATTTTAGATTTTAGATTTTAGATTAGATTTAGATTTTAGATTTTAGATTTTAGATTAGATTTAGATTTTAGATTAGATTTAGATTTTAGATTTTAGATTTTAGATTTTAGATTAGATTTAGATTTTAGATTAGATTTAGATTTTAGATTAGATTTAGATTTTAGATTAGATTTAGATTTTAGATTAGATTTAGATTTTAGATTAGATTTAGATTTTAGATTAGATTTAGATTTTAGATTAGATTTAGATTTTAGATGTTAGATGTTAGATTAGATTTAGATTTTAGATTAGATTTAGGTTTTAGATACCTTTTAGATTCAGCTACTCAGAACAAAACGTTCCAAG
>NW_025552245.1:27500-32446 GCF_020424385.1 Procambarus clarkii
CCTCTGTGAGAGGAGAGAAAAATTCATTTCATTGTTATTTTTGTGTCGAGGAGACGCCACTTGAAACACTGTATCTTGGAGCAGAGAACCATTCTAACAATTTACTGCGTAGTCCACTTTATTCCCCTTATTTCAGGGGGAGGAGAGAGGGAGAGCCAACCTTTTAAATGTTGCGCCGAGGACTTGAAAACTTGTTTTAAACGCGATGTTTGCGGGGTCACGGGAGAGACCTGTTTCACTCCTGTTTCGGCGGATGGAATAGATCATTTCTAACTCTTGGTGTGGGTGTGGGTGTGGGCAGAAGTGAGAGCGAGGTATGGGCGGAGGCTCGAATTCTCTGTAAAGTATTCTGGGGGGTGTGGGGGAGTAGGGAAGTGGAGCTAAGGTGTATTAACGGAAGCGGTTGGGCAGATAGGGAGACATGATGAACGTGGGAGTGTGGTTGGGTCCGGTTTAGTTGAGGGAGGGAGGGAGGGGGGGGAGGGGGGGATGGAGGCAGAGGCCGTGAAGAAAATGGGGGTTGGGGGGGTTATGGGGGGCAGGGGTAGGGGGGTGAAATTGTACAACTCCGGCGGTGGCTTGGACGACAGGTCGCTGGGTACAGGAGCCTGGGTTGGTGGGTGTTAGACGGGGGGCTGTGGACAGGGTTTGGGGACGGGGTGTGCGGGGCCAAGTGGACTGGGAAAGGGGGGGGTTATAGCCCCCCTTCCCTTCCCTACCCCCCTCTCATTGAAAGGTAAGTGAGCTACTGATATCCCAGCACCGTCTCCCTCCAGTATCTATCCCTTTGAACCCCTTTCCCTCTCCCCTTTCCCCTGTCCCCCTTCCCTCCCCTTCCTTCCCCTCTTCCCATCCCTCTCCCTGTCCCCCTCCCTCCCCTTCACCCTGCCAGGGGGCGTGAGGGGGTAATGGCCAAAGAGACAAAGAATCTCCCCTTCCTTTCTCGACGTTGAGATCATAATGAAACATCATTTTTTCGTTCTTGCGTGCGTACTCGCGCGTGTGTGCGTGTGGGGGGGGGGGCGCATGCGCACGCGCGCGCGGTCATTGTTGCTACTTCTGAATCTCAGTTACATCGATTTTCTTCTCTTGGTTACTACGTCTCTCCCCTTGTTTGTGTTTCCCTCTCCCTGTTCTCTCAGGTCCCCTCAGGTCCCCTCAGCCTACCTCTCTTGGTTACTACGTCTCTCCCCTTGTTTGTGTTTCCCTCTCCCTGTTCTCTCAGGTCCCCTCAGTCTACCTCTCTTGGTTACTACGTCTCTCCCCTTGTTTGTGTTTCCCTCTCCCTGTTCTCTCAGGTCCCCTCAGGTCCCCTCAGCCTACCTCTCTTGGTTACTACGTCTCTCCCCTTGTTTGTGTTTCCCTCTCCCTGTTCTCTCAGGTCCCCTCAGTCTACCTCTCTTGGTTACTACGTCTCTCCCCTTGTTTGTGTTTCCCTCTCCCTGTTCTCTCAGGTCCCCTCAGCCTACCTCTCTTGGTTACTACGTCTCTCCCCTTGTTTGTGTTTTCCTCTCCCTGTTCCCTCAGGTCCCCTCAGCCTACCTCTCACATCTCTGTTCCCTCACATCTCAGTTCTCTCACATCTCAGTTCTCTCACATCTCAGTTCTCTCACATCTCAGTTCTCTCACATCTCAGTTCTCTCACATCTCAGTTCTCTCACATCTCAGTTCTCTCACATCTCAGTTCTCTCACATCTCAGTTCTCTCACATCTCAGTTCTCTCACATCTCAGTTCCCTCACACATCTCAGTTCTCTCACATCTCAGTTCTCTCACATCTCAGTTCTCTCACTTCTCAGTTCCCTCACAGTTCAGTTCCTCTCACATCTCAGTTCCCTCACACATCTCACTTCCCTCACATCTCAGTTCCCTCACATCTCAGTTCCCTCAAATCTCACTTCCCTCACATCTCAGTTCTCTCACTTATCAAGGTCGTAGTCTCGTGGACCTAGTTGTTCTCCTATAACTACGCAGCCTCTACCGGGGTTGGACTTCCGATCTTGGGCCCCGCCTCTCTGAGTCTTCGGGTGAGCAGGTTCACGAGCTCTTTTAAGGCTCTGCTTATATCTACCCTTCAAGATCTGTATAGAGTCTGCCTCTATTTTTTGTATTGTGCATTCTGTTTGAGTCAGAGACAATTTTTTCCAATATTCTTGTGGTCTTATCACATTCTATTTTTATGTTAGTCCCCTCGTTTCCGGAACCAGTTTTGGGTTATCTTGAGGTTATCTTGAGATGATTTCGGGGCTTTTTTTTAGTGTCCGCGCGGCCCGGTCCTCGACCAGGCCTCCACCCCCAGGAAGCAGCCCATGACAGCTGACTAACACCCAGGTACCTATTTTACTGCTAAGTAACAGGGGCATAGGGTGAAAGAAACTCTGCCCATTGTTTCTGGCCGGCGCCTGGGATCGAACCCAGGACCACATGATCACAAGTCCAGTGTGCTGTCCGCTCGGCCGACCGGCTCCCTTGGGGGCTGGTGTCTATGCTTCCTGGGGTTTGGATATTACCAGATGGGAGATCGTGTGCCAGGGCCAAATAAGAAGCTCGGAAAGGTGTTACACAGGCATTTGGATGTTTGCCAGCATTGCATATGCCGCTGTTGCCATTCCGTTGACATGTGGACATATGATTGACATTATATAAATTCGTGGATATTGTTGCGTTTCATATTTCATAAGCTGCCTCTCGCTCAATGCGTACTGTCTATGGGGTCTCGGTACATCTCTAGCTTTCGTAACCTTACACCTATTTGCGTTGAAATCAAGCAGCCATTTACCAGTTCACCCGGAATTGTTTTTATAGTTTTTTTTCTATAATTGTGAAGTCCTCACCCGCCCTAATATGAGAGAGAGAGAGAGAGAGAGAGAGAGAGAGAGAGAGAGAGAGAGAGAGAGAGAGAGAGAGAGAGAGAGAGAGAGAGAGAGAGAGAGAGAGAGAGAGAGAGAGAGAGAGAGAGAGAGAGAGAGCGAGAGAGAGAGAGAGGAGAGAGAGAGAGAGAGAGGAGAGAGAGAGAGATAGAGAGAGAGAGAGAGACGAGAGAGAATAGAGAGAGAGAGACAGAGAGAGAGAGAGAGACAGAAGAGAGAGAGAGAGAGAGAGAGACAGAGAGAGAGAGAGAGAGAAGAGAGAGAGAGAGAGAGAGAGAGAGGAGAGAGAGAGAGAGAGAGATGAGAGAGAGAGAGAGAAGAGAGGAGAGAGAGAGAGAGAGAGAGAAGAGAGAGAGCGAGCCCCACACACAGCCCCACCCTCGCACGCCATCCCAGCAACACGGAGGCAGGCTGGTGGCTATAGAGTAGAACTATTGATTGTGGGTGCTGGAGTACGCGAGAGAGGGAGGAGGAGGAGAGGAAGAGGGAGAGAGAGAGGGAGAGAGAGAGGGAGAGAGAGAGGGAGAGAGAGAAGAGAGCACCAACAGGAGAAGAAAGGCTTAACAACACCCCCCCCCCCCACCCCAACAACTATATCATTATATAACCCCCACAGGCAATCCTGAGAGCTATATCAATCAACCAGTCAACCAATTAGGCTGTAGTTAGCTAGAGGCAACGACTTCGAATGCAACCTACGCTAGCCCGGGGAGTTGAGGATAAGAGTATGCGTCACTAATGGCTCCTATAACGCACGCATGTACGCACACACGCACGCACATACGCACGCACTCTATTAGGCTGCCACAGGCGCTTTCGAAGGTGGTTGACAGGGGCCGACAAGATGACCCTGGAAGATGCTGACGAAGACCCATCTCCACACCCAGCTAACGACACGTGCCAGGTAGTAACGAACTAACCGTCGATAAACGAGGACCTCACTTAGACCCTCCCCCCTTCCCCCCCCCCCATCGATTAACGAGGGGAAAGGGAGAGGGGAAAGGGAGGGGGGAAAGGGAGGGTGAGAGGGAGCATTAAATAACATATTTTCTCTATCCAGTCGACTCTCCCTTGAAGCGAAGGGGGAAAAAAATCGACATGGAGGAGTCCCCTCGACGTATTGTGGTATTTCATTTTCTATTGTCCTACGGGCTCACCATAGCCGGTGCTACTTGGAACTTTATGTTCCAGGTAGCGAATCATTAACAATTTTATTGTCGAGTAGAGTCGTGAGGCATTATGAGGCACTCTGAGGCACTATGAGGTGCCTCAGAGTGCTCTTTATTTATTTTTTATTTAGAAAATTTATTTAAGCATTTAATGAAATGAAACAAAATCTTGTTTAACAAATAAATTAGATGGGCAGCCTCTGATCTACCAGGAGAGCACATGACAGCCTCTGATCTACCAGGAGAACACATGACAGTCTCTGATCTACCAGGAGAGCACATGACAGCCTCTGATCTACCAGGAGAACACATGACAGCCTCTGATCTACCAGGAGAGCACATACAGCCTCTGATCTACAGGAAACACATGACAGCCTCTGATCTACCAGGAGAGCACATGACAGCCTCTGATCTACCAGGAGAGCACATGACAGCCTCTGATCTACCAGGAGAGCACATGACAGCCTCTGATCTACCAGGAGAACACATGACAGCCTCTGATCTACCAGGAGAGCACATGACAGCCTCTGATCTACCAGGAGAACACATGACAGCCTCTGATCTACCAGAGAACACATGACAGCCTCTGATCTACCAGAGAAACATGACGCCTCTGATCTACCAGGAGAGCACATGACAGCCTCTGATCTACCAGGAGAGCACATGACAGCCTCTGATCTACCAGGAGAGCACATGACAGCCTCTGATCTACCAGGAGAACACATGACAGCCTCTGATCTACCAGGAGAACACATGACAGTCTCTGATCTACCAGGAGAACACATGACAGTCTCTGATCTACCAGGAGAGCACATGACAGCCTCTGATCTACCAGGAGAGCACATGACAGTCTCTGATCTACCAGGAGAGCACATGACAGCCTCTGATCTACCAGGAGAGCACATACA
>NW_025552246.1:0-22500 GCF_020424385.1 Procambarus clarkii
GCTATCAGTGATTCTAGTAGGTCTAGTGATTAAGGGTATGAGGAAGCAGGAATTCATACAGTTGAGGAAGCTAACAGCAGTAGGGTGTTCTGGCTCGCAGAGGTCAATATTAAAGTCCCCTGCTATAATTAGGTGGTTTTTGTTCAGTCTGTTATCAAGTATTAGATTTCTAAGGTTTGAGTTGAATTCGGACACATCAGTGTTAGGAATTCTATAAACTGCACCCACAGACAGGACAGACTCGGCACCCTTGACTCTGAAGCTGGCGAAGATATACTCCCCATAGCAGTCTCTAGTTCTAATTTCTTTTAAGCATGTTAGTTCTTGGTGGTAGTAAAGAGCAGTGCCACCACCTCTCTGAAATTGACGACAGTTGTGAATTGCTGAGTAGTTAGGCATGTTAAAGAGTTGAGTAGTATCCTCTTTCAACCATGTTTTAGTAAGTAAAATAAAAGAGAATTTGTTGTCAATAGCTTCAATCAAGGCACTAACATCATCGAAGTGTTTACCTAGGGATCTAACGTTCAAATTGATTACAGAGATATTGTGATTATGAGTTAATACATTGTTTACATCATGTGCTGCAAAATATCTGCAATTTAGATCATTAAAGTGATTATTGTCATAGATAGTGGATAAGAGGTTAAGTTCTGGGTCTATACTTGTCTGCATAAAAAAAGCTGATTGCAGGAAAAACAAGGAAAGAAAGGCAAATTACAAGGTAGAAGTAAGCTATAAAATAGGGAAAAATATGTACACAATACTATACAAAACAAACACAAAATGAATAAAAAAAAAAAAAAGGTAGCTTACAAGGGGCTTACAGGGGTACAATGGAGTAAGGGAGTATGGCTAGGCTAGGCACCCTAGGTAATAAATGAGATTAAAGAAAAAACATATAAACATGGACTATACAAAACACAAGATATAGAAATACAAAACAAAAATATAAACAAGACTAAGCAATACAAAAACAAATTGAGCAAAAATGAAAAAAATGAGGTAGATTGCTTACAAGTACTCTCAGGTACACTGTAAGTAACAATTTGCAATTTGAGATGCAGGCAAAGCCAGGGGTACAATGGAGTAAGGGAGCATGCGAGGCTAGGCAACCTAGGTAATAAATGAAATCAAAGAAAAGTTGAATAATAAGCATAGGCAAATTTAAGCTAATGATTATTAACTATAAATAGTTCAGTTATGACTGTATAATTAATAAGACCTGAAGAACTATTAATGCACTCAATTAAATAATTTCAGTAAATGACTAGTTAAGAGTAAGTTAAAAATTAAGTCAGAAAATGAAACAATGAGACTTAGGAAACCTAGCCCCACTAGTTGACAGGGGGTTAATTAAGTTAATTCACTGGGAGTGATAATGAGCTGAGACAAACCACATTGGAAGAGGAAAGTGTTGAGGTTCTCTTCTTTAGTAATTGTGAACATTTTGCCCTCTGCGGTTTTTCTCACCTTTATCAGCCCATCTCTAACGAAGCACTATTGAATCGCATCTGTTTTTTTTTTGACGGATTTGACGCAGGCGGTAGAGGAGGTGCTGTCTGTTCCTAGTCAAGCACTCGTTGATGTATAATCCCTTCCGTTGGGTTGCAGCTGTCCGGACTAGATTGGATTTCGTGAACTGGGAAGACAGCTTCAGGCGATTTTTCCGTTGGTTTTGACCTGATGGATTCTTTTTGCCTACTCTGTAGGCAGCAATAACGTCAGATTTGTTTAGAATGAGCTGCAATTTGTCTTTTATGAGATCCTGAGCTATTTCGACACAGTTTTCACCTTCATTTTCCACAGGTCTATCTTGGGACGACACTATAACAGAGTCTAGCAGCTTTTGCTGGTCTTGTTCGTCCTGGGAGACAGAACGTTGGGCTGAAAATGTACTGATACATGCAGTCATTTTGCTGAGAGCTTCCTCCTGTTTTTTAATGGCTTCATCAGTTTTCAGAAGGTTGTTTTCCTCACGGGGATCAATCAAGTCATGCTGTAGTTGGTCTTGGCTTGCCTTGCAGTTTCTAATATCCTCGCGGAGGAGGATTATTTCTTGTTGTTGTTGTTGGAGATTAGCGCGGATCGCTTGATTCTCATTTAGAAGACTCAAGATGATAGTATTTTGAGACTCGAGGACTTGGCAAGACTTTTTGAACCACTGATTCTCGGCCCAGTTATAGAATTCCGGTGAGGGACCGGAAGCTCGCTTGAGTTGCTTATAATGGGATGCTAGCATGTCCATAGGAGAGGGTTGAGAGTACTCTGCTCCCTTGCTCAAAGGGGTGGAGGGGAGGGCTGCACCGCTGCCCTGGACCCCAGAGCTTCCAGACGAAGAAACACGAATATTGTTTGAGTTGGCCGAGATGGTTGCCTTGTTAAGGGGTTTGTTGTCCTTCTTTCCCTGCACAGTCCCATTTTTAGGAGACATGATTGGTTAGAATGGACTGGGGGTATATATTGTGAAGAAACTTGCGTCAGGCAGCGCGGTGGCGGCAGCATGCACTGGTACTCACAGCCGTAGAGGAATGTTTTGAAACTTAATTGAGATGGAATGAGTTGAATTTGGTCGGTTACTTTGGTTTTGCTATAACATGCTAGGACTCCATGTACTTAGCTGCCTGTGGGTGGGGTCTACATCATCTGGCGATAGTTTAAGGGCTGATATACAGCTTAGAGTGAGGAGCGAGCGTAGCGTACACAAGAGATAGTCTTGTGAAAAGAAGTGAAAAGTTTCAAAAACTGTGGGCATTCTTTCTAAGATCAGATATTATGTACCACGCCCTGCCCTGGTGACTCTCTATTACTCCCTTATCTATCCATATCTCAACTATGGTATTTGTGCTTGGGGCTCTACTACCCAAAATCACTTACGTCCTCTAATTACTCAACACAAAGCTGCTATTAGGACAATATCCAACTCTGGCCCCAGACATCACTCGGTACCCCTACTCAAATCTCTGAATATGTTAGACATTAAGTCACTGCACATTCTCTCATGTGTATTATACATTTATAAAACGCTAAACTATAATGCCAATCCTGATCTCAAAAGCTTCATAGAAGGTTGAAACAGAACCCATGAGCACCACACCAGAAATAAATACAGTTTTGATATTCCTAGAGTACGACTTAATCAAACTAGAAATGCTCTACAAATCAAGGGGCCCAGAATGTGGAATGACCTTCCCAACCATGTTAAAGACTGTACCTCTCTCAACCAGTTTAAGTTAAAAAACGAAGCTATACCTAATAAATTCCCTGTAACCTACCTTACCCTTCTATTGTCAACCAATGTCTGTTTTTTTTTTTAAAGAGCGCTGTTTGTCGACATAATTGTATTTGTGCTGCTTTTTCATCTATGTTTTCATTTCTTGTTTTCATTCTACTCATTATGCTCAATTAGTATTAAGCTTGTCATTTAAGTTTATCATGCCCGAAACGCTTTGCGTAATAGTGGCTTTAGGCATTGTATGTACTGGCTCTACCTATAAGTCAACCAATCTTTGCAAAAATTTATTGTATGTATATACCTTACCTAAATAAACATTTTATTTTATTTTATTTATTTAAATGCCCTCTTGGGGACTGTAAGCTCCAAAAAAAACAGTATATAGGCAAGACAACAACATCTCTTTCTAGGCGTTTAACGATGCATAAGCAACAGGGCTCCATTAAGGAACATACAATCTCATCCCACAACCAAACCATCGCCAGAGAAATCCTAGTAAACAACACAGAAATCATCGATAGATACAGCGATAGCAGACGGCTTGACATTTGCGAGGCACTACACATTAAAAAGTCAACACCAGCAATCAACAGCCAATTAATGCACAACTATATTCTACCCACCTCAAGACTCCGCTCCAATATAGAAGCATCAAGAAATATGGACCAATAGGCTTTCTACAATCACTTCCATTCAATACCCATTGTTTCGTGTTCTGTCTTGTGTTGATGAATTTAATACCCTATTAATACCACCTCACCCCATCCACCTCACTCAAATGTAGATATAAACAAATCGGAGATGTGTAAAGTTCTATTCAGTTGTGTATGTGTAAACTAAAGTCTTTGAAAATGTAATAAGTTTTATGAAACGCGCTCAAGTGTCTCGTCAGACTAGAAATAAAAATGAATTTTGGAGAATTGATTTTTGAATTACCACCAACAGTGAAAAGGAATGTACGAAGGATCGAGAAAATTCGTGTTAGAATTATTAATCTTACTTTTTCGGTCATATTTAATAATATATGTCTACAGGAAAGACTGCTACCAAAATATACTAATATATATATATATATATATATATATATATATATATATATATATATATATATATATATATATATATATATATATGTCGGAAAATCCGACAGCATTTAATATATCATACAGATAATAGCTGTGTTGTATAAACAAGTTACCCATAGAAAACGTAACTTGTAGTGGAATTACCGTCTATAGAAAACGGGATATCATCACCACATACTATTATAATTCACCAGCTATTCTGCTGGGAATTATTCTTAAATACATTAGTCTTTGGACTTTACCTTCATAAAACATCTTATATAAATTAACTTAATTATCAATATTAAAGTAGAGTAAATGTGACCCTTCTATCACTTTCTGAAATGTGGACAATGTAAGCCAGGCGTCAGAGGGAGGAAGGGGGCAGCCATTGTTGTGTCACCTCCGAGACGTGTGGAGCAAATTCGGCTCCTATCATTCTGGACAATGTCGGCCAGTAACGTCAATAGTATGGAGTGTTAAACAGTCATTGTTGTTTATACGAGACCAGAGGCACACGGGAGGAAATACGGCTCCTGTTAATTTTACTTGGACGTAGTGTTATGGAAACCAAAGGTACCATCTCCAACACGATGTCTACAATTCAAGTTAAGTCTATCCGAAACCCGTTTATCATTCATTTATGGCCATTAATGTCAGGATATAGGGTGACCCGGTTAGATCACGTGGAAGCCTCAAACTAAAGGTAATTAAGCCAGGTCTTCAATGTTCCATGTACAGTTTCTCTGAAATACTTGTCATATATAGGATTCTGGCTTCACAGCTAGCGCACTTTTGACAGGTCAAGACGAGGAAGCAAGATTTGTGCACCAGTTACTGGGTGATATGGAAACTACCTCAAAGAGGATAATTTGGTGTCTACACCCTAGTTATACCTGGTGGACTAACCTGCTGTACTATAAGATAAGGAACCTCTTTAATGTATGTAGTTATTTCTGTAGTTTGATTGGCTGCATATATATATTAATTTAATAACCCCCCCCCTAATGTGTAGAGGATCGATTTGTGAGATTATGAGATTATTGCAGAAATACAGTCCACTTATCATTATACAAATTGCTATCGAAGTATATAAATTAACGTAAATATAAATTCATATAAATTAAATAAATATAAATCTCACAGGTCGGTTCCCACATTATTTGGTCATCTTCGAACCGGATGACGGATTATTTGATCCTTTGAACCCACATTTGGTCATCTTAGTACCGGATGAACCAGTTAACCAGTGGATTCATTAAGTATACTAGTGCAGTGTTATTTAAACAAAGCCAGCAGTCAAGACGGCAGCGTAGCCTCGAGGGAGCTCAGGAGCCTCCCTCAGCCCAGTTCAGCTTCGTCAGCGGTTTCATGCACACCCACAGATATTTGGTGGCGTGTTATTTCGTGAAATGACAGCGCTAATATAGAATCCAGCCAAATTAGTGACTGTGTCTTCGCGAGATTGTTCACGGATTTCGTGGTGTTACATTTCGCGAGAGATTATCTACGAATTTTGTGGAGTTTATTTCGTGAGGTCACTAATAATATTTAATACTTCTTGATAATATTAGAAGTTATTAAGAGGCTATTATCAATAATTGTGTATATTATTTCTCCAAATAGAGAATTATTTAATATAAATTGCACTAGTGATCACAGTATAATATTTACTAATTGCCAACCCACAACAGGGTAGGATATGACTAGTTGAACTATTATTGTTCATCCTAGTCCCATTATTACAATAGTCAGTTGTACTATATTGAACAACCTAACACCATTAATGAATGGTCCAGACCCTATTTTGGGTGTAATTTGTATCAACTCGAGTTGAGTTGTATATATAATAAATTACTTATGATCATTACACCTTTGAGTGATTAATTAGTGTCTCTACCATCCTAGGGTGATATAGAAGAGCTAACCTAAAGGTACTTCCAGTGACACTGGTTTATCACTCAAATCATTAGTGTGTATGATTGTATATATATAATGTGTATTAATTTTAAGTGCTAACCTCTAGTAGAGGTAGGATTATTGCCTAGTGAGTGCAGAATTTAACCCTAGGCTACCATCAGTGCTTGTTCAGTATTATGAGCAGCCCAAATACAAGCCCCACAAGGCTTCACCAACGAGCCAGTATGGATAATGCAGGGAGAATGAAAAGAACCCTTGCAGGTCTTAAAGGCCACTTAACAAGACAGATCAAGAAATGTGAAGATTTGTCACAACAATCTCAAGTTGATTATGCTGACCTGGAAAGCTATTATCAAGCAGCTGCAGGTAAATTTGAGCAAATCAAATGTCAAATAGCAACATATGTGGCTGAACTTGCCAACACCAATTTATCAGAAACAGAAATAGACGACATTATGGTTGATCTTGCGAATTATGAAGATCACACTCAGGCCACGTTACAGCCTTATGTCAAATTAATTGCCCAAAACAAGGCAACAGCAACAGCAACAACAACAACAGTTGCATCTAATACGAGTCAAGCAGAAGCTCGACTCCCTCCAATTAATTTACCCACTTTCTCAGGAAAAGATGAGGAAGATTGGGATGAATTTTGGAACAAATTCGTTGACCTTGTAGACTCAAAACAATCTTTACCAAAGAGTAGTAAATTCTCTTATTTGCAAGGCCAATTATCAGGTGAGGCTAAAACAGTAGTATCCCATCTGAGATTAACTAATGACGGCTATGATCTGGCAGTAAAACTCCTCAAGGATAATTATGCTGATCCAGAAGTAAGAACATCACATTTAGTTCATGAGCTGTTGCATTTACCCCCACCGGAGGCTTCAGCTGATTCACTCCAAGTATTCAAGCTGGAGGTAGAATCATTGATCAATGCCCTCAGCCTGACAGCAGATACAAACGGGGCTGAGTGGGTCTTGAAAATAATTGTCCAGGAGAAAATACCTAGGGACATATTGAGACAAATGAGTGCTCATTACAATAAAAGCATCTTATCCATGAATGAAATATCTGAAGGTTTAAAGTCAGTAGTTCATCAATTACGAACACATGACAAATTAAAACCACCAAGTAAACCCTCAGAAACCAATAATAGTAAACCACAGAGTACCAAAGGTACTCCAAATCAATCTAGACAATATAATTCAACACCAAAGAGGAACAGTGGCAGTGTGGGCGTATATGCAGTGGGACCCTCCAAGCCTATAGTTACTGTGTCACCCAAGAACATGACACCAAAGGGTACAGGAAGCTATGGAACATGTTTGTTCTGCAATGAGAAACATTCAATGTACCACTGCTCTAATTTTCCTGATAGTGACGCCCGTGTTGAGCGACTCAAAGATTTGCAACATTGCACGAGGTGCCTCAGGAAACATAACATCAAGGACTGTGATACCCAATTACACACCTGTAATAGGTGTAACAAAGGTCAACACCATGCAGCATTGTGCAGAGACACCAAAACAACGTCTCCAAACCCCAAGGTGGAAGATAGCATTCCCACCACAGTACAGTACTGCAAGGTGCAACCAACAAAGAGTGTCCAATCGGCAAAGTCTAAAGGTAATACGACTTTGCCTACTGCCCAAATTACCATCCTGAATAAGAGGGCCAAGGTCCATACCCGTGGGTTGTTTGACCAAGGATCCCAGAGAACATATATCACCAAAAAGTTGGCAGAAGAACTACAATTAAGGCCTGTAGCCCAGATGTCATTCAACATCTCAGGGTTTGTAACAGATGCAGGACCTCAAGTCTACCAGGTGGTACAACCATCAGTACGCTTAGGCAGGTACGTCTGTCGAGTACAAGCCATTGTGGTGGACAAAATACCAGTAGACCTACAAGTTCAAGGTCTGAGAGCAACAGCCAAATTCCTGAGAAATAGAGGAATAAAATTGGCAGATAATATTAAGTCTGATCACCTCACTGACTTCGGTCTCCTTGTTGGGACAGACTATTGCCATCGATTCATCGGTAGCCCTACTAAATATCAGGGTATAACCATGTTAAACTCTGCAGGAGGTAAATTACTCTCAGGCCCAGTATCAAGCCTGAGGAGACCTATGCCTGCAGATAAACAATACCAGTAGAAATCTAAATTTGTCAGCTGATTATATTTCTCCAGTAGCATTATACTAAGGAGATTACAGTTGACTATACCAACAGAGGTTGATGTTAGTATCATCATTTGAAGCTGAAGATGAGTTCATGAGGCCTCAGTGGCAAATCAGTGAACAGTAGCCTAAAACAGCTACAAGTCACTGCGACCAATGTCACTGAACCCACTGCAGTCTCAGAACCATACTTTACTTTAATGATGAGCTATTCAATCTTCTGAATCAATTAACTAAATTAAACCCCAATAAATCTGATGACTGATTTGATACATTTATTATTTAATCAAGATGTATTCCATGGGCCTCAGTGTTTATATATCAGTGACCAGTTACCTGAAGAAACTTCAAGTTATATCTAATGTCACTGATCTCACTGCAGTCCCTGAATCATACTTGACTGTAGTACTTGATCACATCCAGTCTTCTGGGTTAAATAATATGTAATAAGGCTTGAATATTAGCCTTTCAAGAGTTGACAGGGAAATGAAATCGCATTAGACTTCTAACCCCTACAACTCTAGTACGGGACATCCGTCCTGTACGAACAGACACACAAACGTGTGATTACTAACTACTAACATCAAATTAATCTAATAATTCGAAGGAGGAGTATCGGTGTTCGTCTGTTCTAAATAGGACTTCGACCCGTGAGCAGCCCCCTGGGGAATTATGTCGGAAAATCCGACAGCATTTAATATATCATACAGATAATAGCTGTGTTGTATAAACAAGTTACCCATAGAAAACGTAACTTGTAGTGGAATTACCGTCTATAGAAAACGGGATATCATCACCACATACTATTATAATTCACCAGCTATTCTGCTGGGAATTATTCTTAAATACATTAGTCTTTGGACTTTACCTTCATAAAACATCTTATATAAATTAACTTAATTATCAATATTAAAGTAGAGTAAATGTGACCCTTCTATCACTTTCTGAAATGTGGACAATGTAAGCCAGGCGTCAGAGGGAGGAAGGGGGCAGCCATTGTTGTGTCACCTCCGAGACGTGTGGAGCAAATTCGGCTCCTATCATTCTGGACAATGTCGGCCAGTAACGTCAATAGTATGGAGTGTTAAACAGTCATTGTTGTTTATACGAGACCAGAGGCACACGGGAGGAAATACGGCTCCTGTTAATTTTACTTGGACGTAGTGTTATGGAAACCAAAGGTACCATCTCCAACACGATGTCTACAATTCAAGTTAAGTCTATCCGAAACCCGTTTATCATTCATTTATGGCCATTAATGTCAGGATATAGGGTGACCCGGTTAGATCACGTGGAAGCCTCAAACTAAAGGTAATTAAGCCAGGTCTTCAATGTTCCATGTACAGTTTCTCTGAAATACTTGTCATATATAGGATTCTGGCTTCACAGCTAGCGCACTTTTGACAGGTCAAGACGAGGAAGCAAGATTTGTGCACCAGTTACTGGGTGATATGGAAGCTACCTCAAAGAGGATAATTTGGTGTCTACACCCTAGTTATACCTGGTGGACTAACCTGCTGTACTATAAGATAAGGAACCTCTTTAATGTATGTAGTTATTTCTGTAGTTTGATTGGCTGCATATATATATTAATTTAATAACCCCCCCCTAATGTGTAGAGGATCGATTTGTGAGATTATGAGATTATTGCAGAAATACAGTCCACTTATCATTATACAAATTGCTATCGAAGTATATAAATTAACGTAAATATAAATTCATATAAATTAAATAAATATAAATCTCACAGGTCGGTTCCCACAATATATATATATATATATGTGTGTATATCACGAAAATAAACACGTGATTAAGAATGTGACAATGTCAGACCACGGAGGAAAAATGAAACAGGAAATTTCCTTAAATTTATATATATATATATATATATATATATATATATATATATATATATATATATATATATATATATATATATATATATATATATATATATATATATATATATATATATATATATATATATATATATATATATATATATATATATATATATATATATATATTACCAAATCACCTCATTCTTTGGGGCACACGTGAGGAACACAAATGCGAACAAGCCTGAATGGTCCCCAGGACAATATGCAACTGAAAACTCACACCCCAGAAGTGACTCGAACCCATACTCCCAGAAGCAACGCAACTGGTATGTACAAGACGCCTTAATCCACTTGACCATCACGACCGGACATAACGAGGTGATAGCCTCGGCTATCACCTCATTATGTCCGGTCGTGATGGTCAAGTGGATTAAGGCGTCTTGTACATACCAGTTGCATTGCTTCTGGGAGTATGGGTTCGAGTCACTTCTGGGGTGTGAGTTTTCAGTTGCATATTGTCCTGGGGACCATTCAGGCTTGTTCATATATATATATATATATATATATATATATATATATATATATATATATATATATATATATATATATATATATATATAAATACAGAGCACCACTTGATTTCCGAACCCCTTGGGGACGAGACCCGTCGGTTAACATGTAAGTTCGTATACGAGAAATAGAGGGGAAAAAATAAACTAGAAATGTAAAAAGAAATGGTTCTGAAAAATTTACGAAAAAACTCTAGGGGAAAAAATTGACAGGTTCATAGCGTAAATGCGACCGTGTTTTGTTTGTACTCACCAATAAGTGAAGTCCTGGTCCGCTTTATAAAAGTCCTTAATTGTTCCTAACTGATTATTAAGCTGTCTGGCAAACATCCTCTAGATGTTTCCTGCCAGCCTGCAGGAACATCCTGCAAGCCTGCCTGCAAGCTTGCCTGCCAGCCTGCAGGCACATCCTGCCAGCCTGCAGGAACATCCTGCCTGCCAGCTTGCCTGCCAGCCTGCAGGCACATCCTGCCAGCCTGCAGGCACATCCTGCCAGCCTGCAGGCACATCCTGCCAGCCTGCAGGCACATCCTGCCAGCCTGCAGGAACATCTTGCCAGTCAGCCTGCCAGCTTGCCTGCCAGCCTGCAGGCACATCCTGCAGGCACATCCTGCCAGCCTGCAGGCACATCCTGCCAGCCTGCAGGCACATCCTGCCTAAAATATACGATGATGTACTGTACATTTAAGAAACAAATCTGGGTCACAGGTCTGTGGAGTGTGGTTAGGCTTACAGAGTCAGCCGGTCCCTCCCCCACCACCGACAAACCTCCACCTCTCCCCCCACCCCAAACCCATACACACACACTCTCAAAGGTCACGTGGTTCATGGTTCACTTCAACACCCATATATCGCTTCCTGCCTGCCTGCCTCCTTCCCAGCCTGCAAGCCTGCATGCCTGCCTCCTTCCCAGCCTGCAAGCCTGCCTGCCTGCCTCCTTCCCAGCCTGCAAGCCTGCCTGCCTGCCTCCTTCCCAGCCTGCCTGCCTGCCTGCCTCCTTCCCAGCCTGCAAGCCTGCCTGCCTACAAGCCTGCCTGCCTGCAAGCCTGCCTGCCTGCCTGCCTCCTTCCCAGCCTGCCTGCCTGCCTGCCTCCTTCCCAGCCTGCAAGCCTGCCTGCCTGCCTGCCTCCTTCCCAGCCTGCAAGCCTGCCTGCCTCCTTCCCAGCCTGCAAGCCTGCCTGCCTCCTTCCCAGCCTGCAAGCCTGCCTGCCTGCCTGCCTCCTTCCCAGCCTGCAAGCCTGCCTGCCTCCTTCCCAGTCTGCAAGCCTGCCTGCCTCCTTCCCAGCCTGCAAGCCTGCCTGCCTGCCTCCTTCCCAGCCTGCAAGCCTGCCTGCCTGCCTCCTTCCCAGCCTGCAAGCCTTCCTGCCTGCCTCCTTCCAAGCCTGCAAGCCTTCCTGCCTGCCTCCTTCCTAGCCTGCAAGCCTGCCTGCCTGCCTCCTTCCCAGCCTGCAAGCCTGCCTCCTTCCCAGCCTGCAAGCCTGCCTGCCTGCCTCCTTCCCAGCCTGCAAGACTGCCTCCTTCCCAGCCTGCAAGTCTGCCTGCCTGCCTCCTTCCCAGCCTGCAAGCCTGCCTGCATGCCTCCTTCCCAGCCTGCAAGCCTGCCTGCCTCCTTCCCAGCCTGCAAGCCTGCCTGCCTGCCTGCCTCCTTCCCAGCCTGCCTGCCTGCCTCCTTCCCAGCCTGCAAGCCTGCCTGCCTGCCTCCTTCCCAGCCTGCAAGCCTGCCTGCCTGCTTCCTTCCCAGCCTGCAAGCTTGCCTGCCTGCCATCATGCTAACGGGTAGTGTGTGTTAGGCTTATCTTCGGGAATGAGCCGGTCTCGCCCCCACCACCCGCCCCCCTTCATCCCATACTCTCTTTTAAAGGTCACGCGGTTCAACCGCGTGACTACCACTCACTCCCTGCCTGCCAGCCTGCCTGCCTGCCTTTCCCTCCCTAATTCTCACTACTTCCGTCCCTTCCTGCCTACCTCCTAGCATCTCTCCCTACCTCCCCCTCCCTCTTAGCATCTCTCCCTCCCTCCTAGCATCTCTCTCTCCCTCCCACTCCCTCCTAGCATCTCTCTCTCCCTCCCTCCCTTTCTGACTAATTCTCCCCCCCCTCTCTCATACTGCCTCCCACTTAAGCTCCCTCATCCATCCACCCACTGGTCAGCCATCACTGACGCAATGCGTGCATTTGGAGCAGACATGGTGCACAGATGTTTCTTGATTGTGCAGATATGTAAAACAAAAGCACAGAATGAACATTCCAGCCTTATGGCAATTCAAAATAATAGGAATAATAGGCCGTGAATCTGTGAAGTCACAGTGGGCAAACTGTATCATCTCCCACCCACCACACCAAGCCAGCATGACGCTTGGCGGACCCCTTCCTACCCGAACTTTGTTCGGGTATATATATATATATATATATATATATATATATATATATATATATATATATACCCGAACAAAGTTATATATATATATATATATATATATATATATATATATATATATATATATATATATATATATATATATATATATATATATATATATATATATATATATATATATATATATATATATATATATATATATATATATATATATATATATATATATATATATATATATATATATATATATATATATATATATATATATATATATATATATATATATATATATATATATATATGTCGTACCTAGTAGCCAGAACGCACTTCTCAGACTACTATGCAAGGCCCGATTTGCCTAATAAGCCAAGTTTTCCTGAATTAATATATTTTCTTTAATTTTTTTCTTATGAAATGATAAAACTACCCATTTCATTATGTATTAGGTCAATTTTTTTTATTGGAGTTAAAATTAACGTAGATATATGACCGAACCTAACCAACCCTACCTAACCTAACCTAATCCATCTTTATAGGTTAGGTTAGGTTAGGTAGCCGAAAAAGTTAGGTTAGGTTAGGCTAGGTAGGTTAGGTAGTCGAAAAACAATTAATTCATGAAAACTTGGTTTATTAGGCAAATCGGGCCTTGCATAGTAGGCTGAGAAGTGCGTTCTGGCTATTAGGTACGACATATATATATATATATGTTGTACCTAGTAGCCAGAACGCAGTACTCTGCCTACTATGCAAGCCCGATTTGCCTAATAACCCAAGTTTCCCTGACATTATATATATATTTTTTTTTTTTATGAAATGATAAAGCTATCCATTTCATTATGTATGAGTTAATTTGTTTATATTTGACATAAAACTAATGTAGATGTATGACTGAACCTAGCCAACCCTACCTAACCTAACCTAAACAAACTCAACTACGTCAATAATTTATGTTCTTAATATAATATAATAATAATAATTCAAATAAACTAACTGCAAACAATTTATTAATAATAAAGAAAATCATTCGGCCTATTAGGCAAATCGGGCCTTGCATAGTAGGCCGAGAAGAGCATTCTGGCTACTAGGTATGACATTATATATATATATATATATATATATATATATATATATATATATATATATATATATATATATATATATATATATATATATATATATATATATATATTAGTATATTATGGTAGCAGTCTTTCTTGAAAACATATGTTGTTAAATATGACCGAAAAGGTAAGATTAATAATTTTAACATGTATTTTCTCAATATTTCTTATGTTTATTTTCACTGTCAATGGTAATTGAAAAATCAATTCTCCAAAATTTATTTTTATTTCTAGTCTGAGATGATGCCTGAACACATTTCGTAATAACTTATTACATTTTCAAAGACTTTAGTATACACACACAACTGTAACCTGTAAACACTCATTATACATCCATACTTATACTGTACTCGCATTTGGGTGAGGTGATATGGTACAAGAGTTTTGGGTGAGGTGAACAAACTTGGGACAAGCACAAGACAAAACATGAAACAATGGGTATAACTTTAAATATAAAGTATAAATAACACACACAAAAGGAACATTGGGTATGTTAGGGGTACATAGCATGGTGTTTACATTCTTGTAAAGCTACTAGTACATGCAGCGTTTCGAAAAGGTCCTTAATCTAATGGATAATTTTAAGTAGGTAAATTGAAGCAAAATTTATAAAAAGTTGACAGATACTTTGTAAAAAAAAAATGAGAGATTACTAGGTATATTAAAGCACATCGATAGCTCTGATTGATAGCATTGACAGCTATCACCAGTCGCTACATGGTGTGGGAGAAACACTGTGTAAATCCTAGCATTTAACAAGGCATTTTTGTTGATCCGAACCGGGGTTTCCCAATGCAGGACAACGAGGCTAAGCAGACAGCAGCTTCCCGAGAAGGAGCTGCAAAGAAACACGTACCAGTAGGCGTGGGGATAAAAATGACAAAGGTATCCACCAGATCAACTAGGTGTATATGGATGAATAAATCATCAGGACCAGTAGAATCAACATGACTAAGATCAAAATGCTTAATCCATGTAGCAGAACCAAATAAAGCTTGGAACGTATTAGAACTGGAAGGAATCGTGCGAGTGTGACTGCGGAGGGAACAGCACCGAGCACCCCCTTAAGGTAACCCCAGTAAGAGGGGGGATGGGGGCAAAGAGGCCCAGTTGTTACAAGGAGAGATGGAGCCACTCCATGTGATGAGGTGGTCATCATTGGGAGCTTGGGGCTCAACCCAGCCACAGAGGTGGGAGGGGGAGCAGATAAGGGTAGTTGGGACCTGGTGGACCAAGCACTCACAAGTCAGGTCGTAGAAGAGCTCCCAGAACCCCATCAAGCAGGGAGAGTCAGGAGCTGCCTGATCTGGGACCACTGTAGTGTGGGCTACAGAGCCTAGCTTTCCATCACAGTCCGACTTGGGGGGCCTGGTCTACCACCCTCACGTCTTAGAAGTTAAAAAGAGGGTCAGATATCAGCATGTAAATGAACGAATAAACATTTCATCAACAAACAAGGCCCCATACCCACCATGGAGCCACAATTAGAGGATAGGACACCCAACAAGACAAAGGCCCCCACCCCCCAGGGGTGCACTGTAGATATACGCCCTACAATCGCAACCATAGGAATCATCAGTCCGTCAAGATATAATGGAAGCTCAGCATGATATAATTGGGCTCAGCAATGAAGGAAAAGATTGACAATAAAGATGTCCTCTTGCTCGACAATGCCGAGTACCACAGTTTTATGGGTGAGAGGGTGTGCCTCCCCAAAAACCCGGTGTCTAAACAAAAGAAAACATTTGAAAGAATAATTAAGAATTGCAAAATGTCACAAGGAAATAGCAATTAAACAGGAGAATTGGGAAGGAAAAATTAAACTTAATAGGAAAAAGTATTCAGCACAATTAGCATAGATGGCAGCAAGAGCATTAGGCTTCAAAAGGACAGAGGACACTGTCCCATGGAGCATCACACTCTACCATCCGCCAACCAAGCCCCCTCATGATGGCAACGGGCTGGAAAGGGAGGGGGAGATGAGAAAGACGAGAGGGTGAAGAATACTGCCCAGTGTAACACCAGTGTTAATAGGTAGAGTGGGTGAATTGGAATCATTCACAGAGACATACTGGAGCCTGTCACTAAGGTAAGACTCTAGGTATTGGAGGGATTAACCTCTTACTCCGTAATGTTGTAATTTAAGAAAGTTAATGTGTTAACAGTGTAAAAAAGTCTTAATGTAGGTCAACAAATAAATAAACAAGGGTACTCATTTCTTCCAAGAGCTGCATATATAAAGTTAATCATACTAATCGGTGCATGATTGGTCCTTTTTTGGGCCTGAAACCATTATGGCAAGAACTAAGTAAATTTTGTTTTTCTAAATAGGATTAAGGCTGCTTGTAGATTAACTCTTTAAAATATTTTAGACAAAATCTGCAGAGTTGATATTGGTTTATAATTGTTGACTTCAGGGAGATTGACACTTTAATGGACTAAGGTTACTCTTGCTTTTTTTCCCTTAGAATATCAGGAAAGGTTTGTTGTTCAAATGATTTGTTGTAGAGCAATGAAATGGCTGGAGCTAAAAATCTAGAGTTTTCTTTGAAAATTAGGGTTGGTATGTGAACATATGGTATCTGTGCATGGGGTTCATTCATCCACTGCAAATTACCTGATGCTCATCACCACCCAATAAAAATCTGCTATCAGAACAATAAAACTGTCTTCAAACAACACAAAGTCTCTGTTTAAATCTCTGAACATGCTAAATATACACTCACTCTACACATTCTCTTGTGCTATTTACATGTACAAAACTTTGTTCCTAAATGCTAATCCTGATCTGAAACTCTCCCTTGATAGATGTAATAGAACCCACGCGCACCACAACATAAATAAATATATGTTTGATATAAATTGACAGTCATGCTAATATAATTGCCAGTATGGTTTATGTAATTCACAATCATCTTAATATAATTGCCAGTTTGGATAATATAATTGACAGAGGATTATACGAATCAGAATAATATTATTGCTAATCAAATTAATATAATTTTGAAACAGGCTTTTTCACCCACAGGGTTATTGATCGATGGAACCGACTACCCACCAACGCCATAACTGCCAAAATGTGCTGAATTTCAAAATATACCAGGAAAAAATCAAGGAAAATGGGGGAGGGGAAGGGAACCTTCAACAAGCTGCAAGATTCCCGTTTTTATTGAGGCCACTAGGGTTAGTGGCCCTCAGGTAAATCGGGTAAAATATTATTCCAAGACAATTACAGCATAACTGATAAAGTTAGGCTAGAGTAATATAAATTTCTGGAAAATTTAGAGTGATGTAAATTTCTAGAGTAATATAAATTTAAATTTCATATTAACTTGACTGACAGTTATAAATGCCAATCTGCCTTCAATAAACTCTTTGGTGAAATATTTATAATCAAGAGTATTATTCATAAATATGTCTAAACAAAAAATATAAAATAGACATCAGTTTGCATATGAATCTGATGAGAAAATTCCTTGATTAACCTACATTTCCCTATCAATCAAATGGTCTCATCTTAAGTACGTCTCAGACTGTCTTCTTCACCAGCACCAATGCTAAATAATATTACAACAAAAATGTCCATAACTTAGCTACAGAGTATATTACATTTTAAATAAATTTTCACAGAGAACAAAAACAGAAAGCACATTATTATTTACATAAATATGAAGAAAAACATTTAAAGCTTTGATTTATCTTTGCTAAACTAAAGAGATATTTCTATACTTATAAGCAATTTTGAATTTTCCTATAGTGTCAGCTTCTCTAGTTCTTGCTTGGTCATCTAACTTTCATAAAAGAATAATATAATAAAATATCTTTATCTTTACCTTTCATGGTGAAGTGTATTTCTCAAACAAAATTGAATTACCTTTGAAGAACATCCAACTGACATTGTGATAGCACACTGTTAGATTAAAGTTAAGTTAATATACCTATATGTGCCACATTATCATTCAACATTCTCTTAATTACCTTCCACACTTTAAGTGTTTAGCCTATTATCTGCATGTATCATTTTGTGCTTCTTCATATCACCAAGACGACTGAATCTCTTCCCACACTCTGGACACTCCAGAGGCTTGTCACCTGAATGCACTAACATGTGGCTTATTATTTTTCCACGTACTCTAAATTTTTTGCCACACTCGGCACATTGAAAAGGTCTCTCATTAGCATGCACCTTCCGGTGAATCTTCATACTTCCAAGACGACTGAATCTCTTCCCACACTCTGGACATTCATGAGGTTTGTCACCTGAATGCACTAACATGTGAGTCTTCATACTTCCAAGACGACTGAACTTCTTCCTACACTCTGGACATTCATGAGGCTTGTCACCTGAATGCACTAACATGTGCCTTATTATAGTTCCACGTACTCTAAATTTTTTGCCACACTCGGCACATTGAAAAGGTCTCTCATCCGCATGTACCATCCTGTGAGTCTTCATATGTCCATGCTGACTGAATCTCTTCCCACACTCTGGACACTCATGAGGTTTGTCACCTGAATGCACTAACATGTGAGTCGTCATACTTCGACGTAGACTGAATTTCTTCCCACACTCTGGACATTCATGAGGTTTGTCACCTGAATGCACTAACATGTGCCTTATTATTTTTCCACGTTCTCTAAATTTTTTGCCACACTCGGCACATTGAAAAGGTTTCTCATCCGCATGCACCATCATGTGACGCTTCATATTTCCACGCTCACTGAATCTCTTCCCACACTCTGGACACTCATGAGGTTCGTCACTTGAATGCACTAACATGTGAGTCGTCATACTTCGACGTAGACTGAATTTCTTCCCACACTCTGGACATTCATGAGGTTTGTCACCTGAATGCACTAACATGTGCCTTATTATTTTTCCACGTTCTCTAAATTTTTTGCCACACTCGGCACATTGAAAAGGTCTCTCATTAGCATGCACCTTCCGGTGAATCTTCATACTTCCAAGACGACTGAATCTCTTCCCACATTCTGGACGTTCATGAGGTTTGTCGCCTGAATGCACTAACATGTGAGTCTTCATACTTCCAAGACGACTGAACTTCTTCTTACACTCTGGACATTCATGAGGCTTGTCACCTGAATGCACTAACATGTGCCTTGTTATAGTTCCACGTACTCTAAATTTTTTGCCACACTCAGCACATTGAAAAGGTCTCTCATCCGCATGTACCATCCTGTGAGTCTTCATATGTCCATGCTGACTGAATCTCTTCCCACACTCTGGACACTCATGAGGTTTATCACCTGAATGCACTAACATGTGACGTTTCACATCTCCAGGACGGGTGAATACCTTTGGACACTGTGGACACTGGTGAGTCTTCATCTTCTTTATGACAGGTGCAGTTTGTGTGGAAGGTTTTCTCCCCCGGATGTTGGGAGAAGCGTCAAGGATTGAGTGTTGTTTCTTAGAGTTAGACTTGATGTGAGCACTTGGCGGTCAATGGTGGTGCTTCTTCTATATGATAGGTGCAGTTTGTGTCAAGGTTTTCCCTTAATGCTCGTGCTGGACATCACCGGCGGATGCTGCTAAAATGGTGGCGGTTGTTTACCCTCTCATCACCTAAGCGTTCCAATGTTTTTGTCTGGTTACACACATCATTTTTCCTACTTCTTATTTATGTTTATAACTGGTCATTTACAATTAACACTTGTATTTATATTCAAGTTTTTCAATCAAAGAATGTACTTGAAATTGTTTTTTTAAACATAAAGCCACACGATTATACTTTTTGAAGGAAATAGCTCTCCCATAGTGGATGCGCTACATGCGCATATTTATATATATGTCGTACCTAGTAGCCAGGACCTAGATTCAGGAAGCTCTGTGTATTTCTTCGTAAGTGGGTTTGCTACGAAGGTTCCTAAGTGCGCCCTAAGAAGATGCTTAGGTGCGATTCAATAAGGTCCACTTAAGAAGATATTTAGGTTTTGGGTCTTGTTCACTTACGTGCCGACAGAGGTCACTACTGTGTTTCGTTTGGCCAATCAGAGTGACTGTTACATTTCTAACCTGACCAATCACGCTAATGCAATATCAGCTGTGTTATGTAAACATTGTGGTTCCTCATGGTATTGTTGTCAGAAAAATCATCTGTTGCAAACTCTACCTACTATCAAGAAGAAGAAATGATCTGTGCATCCAGTCATGTGCCTGAAACAATCAAACACTATCTCCTTCACTGGTTTCGACATTGTAGTGCCAGAGTAAATAAAACAAAAAAAAATAGCGCACTTAAAATAACCTTTACCATCGTGTATATTACTAGGTGACATCTCGTTACATGAAAATTATCCAATAATCAAAGCACTGGCTAAATATCTCCAGTGACCAACAAAGTGGCCACATTTGACCTGTGCCACATTCATAGTTGGCGCAACCAACAGGCAAACACAGAAGACAAGTGTCTGGCCGCAGCACCAAGGATTAGCTGACGCCAGCACAAAACCACCCCGTCCTACAGTGCGGCGTCTCCCTCTAACACGCCTCTGTTTATTCACTTTATCTACAGTACAAGACATCAAACACTTTTGAAAGGGTCCATAGAATTACCCCAATCATCCCAAATCAGGCCAAAACTACCCAAAACGTATTAGCATTATGTAAGTAATGAAGAAATATGGTATATTTACTTACTATAATGTTGGTGCTACACGTAGAACATGATCAAACCTATTTTTTCTCTGAAATAATCTAATTTCATAACGAAATGAGACGTAAATATGTGAGAGGTGACGCCATAGGAAGTCGACGGTCCAAGCGACAATTGTGTGGAGCGACTTATCCAAGATATATGGTCGCCTGGAGAGTGTTTGCTGCCATAACAGCCTCCTGTACACAGTGATCCAGTCGTCGTATTTCATGGCTCAAATTGTCGCAAATTTAATTGGTAATATTAACAAGTAGAATGTGTATTTATAATAATATTTTTCATAAACAGCCACAAAATATTTAATATTTATTAAAAAAAAGTGTCTGGAAGTTAAATCAATTCCACATGACAATAAATTTGTTATATAGATACTAGCGTTATTCGTTGGTATGCGTTCGCTATTTAAACTACTCCAGTCCTTTTCGTTCATAGAACACCGAACCCTACACGCTCTCTGATATATTGCTTAATTAACAAATATTCACAAATAAAGATTATATTTATATATGTTATCAGAAAGGCAGATATAAAATAGTTTGTGTTAATGCATCACAGAGATTATACCTTATTAGAGAGGAAAAATATTCATATTTTAAACAAGGCTTCTTGGCCGACGCTCTCCCTTTCGATGGGAACTATGACCTTTTGAAAATCAATGTTAATTGAATCTATATATTATAAAAAACGAAGTTTTTTATGTCATCAGAAAGACATATAAGCTGCATGTTAATACTTTGGTATAAATATAACTGAAGTGAAAGTGAAGATATATGCCTTTTTATAGTTACTTGATGGCTCGCTCAGGGAGTGTGAAGGCCTGCACACAAGCCAATCAACATGTATGTATGATTGTACATGTATGTATGATTATGTGTACATGTATATATAACATTAATAAGAGGAAATGAAGATGAAGAAATGATAAAAAGAATGGCAATAGTGGATAGTAGTAACACACTTAAGAATTATTCAGTAATAAATACAAACTCGTCCTTCACCAATGATAAAGGAAAGTCAACTTGGAAGGATTCAATTTACATGAGATTAAGATTAGGATACAAATATATCTGGCAATACGGAGTTGATGTCAGTGAAAAAGATAAGGAGTGTAAATTATGTAGTATGCCGCACGCCCACACCTTAGAACATTATGT
Organism: Procambarus clarkii; assembly: GCF_020424385.1. Taxonomy (NCBI): domain Eukaryota; kingdom Metazoa; phylum Arthropoda; class Malacostraca; order Decapoda; family Cambaridae; genus Procambarus; species Procambarus clarkii. The sequence goes on from NW_025552246.1 coordinate 22,141, forward strand.
ATTATAGTGTCAACTTATTGATAACTATAGAAATAAGGAAATAAGTAATGTACCACATCAAATTGTTTGTATGTGTGATAATGGTATGATAGACAGTATACTTAGGAGCTACAAAAATTTTGCCCCAAGAGTGTAACAATTGTATGCTGTACTTACTATATTAACCTGCAATGTTAAATGGGATTCTTGTAATGTTAATTGTCTATTTGTACTTACTGAATTTGTGCGCCCCTTGAGGGACTTGAAGTAGAGGGGGTAGAAATAGCCTAAGTTACTCTATCCCTTTGAGATGTATTTTTTTCTTGTCTCAATAAACATACTTGAACTTGAACTATAAATATTTTTGGCTTCCTGACCATA
>NW_025552246.1:27500-31899 GCF_020424385.1 Procambarus clarkii
CACCTTAATCACCTTCAGTGATTAAGTGCTTAATTGCACACTAGTTTCTCTATCAGTTATCTCACCTTGTCAGAGTAAAAGAGACAAATATATGTGTATGTATGTGTTCAGAATTCAATTTCACCTTTGTAAATGCACGTTAATGACACTATGTAAAAGACACATCGAACACTTTATGTAGGGCATACGTAAATCTGTGTATTTATGTATTTACGTATGTAGCTTAGCCTAGCATTTTAAAAACACTACAATCACCTTATGTGGTTGATTGTTCAATAAATCCCTGAACTATATGTTTAACAAATCTCTAACCCTATCAATGGAGTTAGTTTAGTTCTTATATTATGCACCCTATACCCATCTTGTGGGCGGTAGTGGAAAGGGTTAGAGTCCATGGCGGACTGAAGAAAATGTATATATGATGGTTAGCATTGTTAATGTGTGGCCACGTCTGTGGTAGAAAATAATACAAAAAAATCAAATAAAGGTATTATTGAAACTTTATACGAAAACATTAAATCCTAAATATATCTTTAATATTATACTTGAAATATGGTATACTTTGCTCTCTCCATCGTACTTCTGCACCTGCTGGCAAGTGGTTCGGTGCAGTGTGCAGGTGATGTTCATTACTGGGTGAGCTGGCAAGTGGTGCTCACCTGCCAGCTCACCCAACGAAAATTTGGTTTTTAATACACTTACACATTTATTGGGTCTTTCCTTCACCTTCATTCAAGCACTAGGGTATTACAGTAAGTGTTTTAATTATAATATTTATTAACGTTATTATTTTTAATTTTTATTATTATTAGTATTATTATTAACAGGAGAGGATCGAGTGTGTGTGTGGGGGGGGGGAATAATGGTACACATGTCCACATCCCAATGCCCGCCCTTCCAGGACTGGGGGTGCGGGGGTGTACAATAAACTATACCCACATCCGGCGGCAGCTTGTCGAAGGCGGAAGTGTAGCCTAGAGAATTTGTCATGATAATTAGTGATGACTCTTATTTTGATTATGGGTCTGTAATCCAGTTAAGCTTTTATTCTTAATTTATATTACAATGCTGGTAAAATACACTTCTTGATGATGAGTATGGAGTACAAATGAACTCATTGTGTACCCAAGTTCAAGTTCAAGTATGTTTATTGAGATAAGCAATAAATAAATCTCAAAGGGATAGAGTAGCTTAGGCTATTTCAACCCCCCTCTAATTCAAGTCCCTCAAGGGGCGCACAAATACTGTGACTACAAATAGACAAATAACATTACAAGAATCCAAACAAGAATTGTGAACCCTATACTCACAGGATGAATATAGGGTACACAATAAACTACCACTCACATCATGGGTATGGGTTGCACAAGAAACTATCGCGCAGAGGATGAATATGGAGAGCAAAGTAAACAAAGATTCACACGATGAGAAAGGGTTGCGCAATGTCCTATGACTCACAGAATGAGTATTAGCTGCACAATAAACTACAGGTCACAGGATAAGTATGGGTTGCACAATAAATTACAGGTCACAGGATGGGTATGGGCTGCACAAACTACCGGTAACAGGATGAGTATGGGATGCACAATAAATTACGGGTCACAGGATGAGTATGGGTTGCACAAACTACTGGTAACAAGATGAGTATGGGATGCACAATAAATTACCGCACAGAGGATGAGTATAGGGTGCACAAACTGGTTGGGTAAATGGAAATGGTTGGGTACATTTCCTTTCACCTAATGCGACTATTCATGTGTCCGGACTTTCAATTCAGTTATATTTATGCCAAAGTATTAACATGCAGCTTATATTTATGTCTTTATGATGACATAGAAAACTTCGTTTATTACAATATCTAGATTAAATTAACATTGATCTTCGGAAGGTCATAGTTCCCATATCGGTAAGGAGAGCGTCGGCCATGAAGCCTTGTTTAAAGTATGAATATTTTTCCTCTCTAATAAGGTATAATCTCTGTGATGGATTCACAAAAACTATTTTATATCTGCCTTTCTGATAACATATACAAATATAATCTTTATTTGTGAATATTTGTTAATTAAGCAATATATCAGAGGGCGTGTAGGGTTCGGTGTTCAATGAACGAAAAGGACTGGATCACTGTGTACAGGAGGCTGATATGGCAGCAAACACTCTCCTGGCGACCATATTTCTTGGATAAGTCGCTCCACACAATTGTCGCTTGGACCGTCGACTTCCTATGGCGTCACCTCTCACATATTTACGTCTCATTTCGTTATGAAATTAGATTATTTCAGAGAAAAAATAGGTTTGATCATGTTCTACGTGTAGCACCAACATTATAGTAAGTAAATATACCATATTTCTTCATTACTTACGTAATGCTAATACGTTTTGGGTAGTTTTGGCCTGATTTGGGTGATTGGGGTAATTCTATGGACCGCTTAGACACTTCACGCAAACTACACCTACTATCAAGAACCAAAACAAACATACTACATCCTCTTAGTATTCATAAATAAATAAGACAAAGAAAATGTCTGGGATAAAAAGGAAAGCAAACTTGAGTGAAGAGGAGCTGACAGTTCTCGTTGATGAGGTTAAGAAGAGAGAACGCATAATTTTTGGGAAGCTATCAAGACAAGTCATTACCCAAGATAAACACTGTGCCTGGAGCCAAGTAGCTGTTGCTGTAAGTGGTGTTGGTCTCTGCTCAAGACAACAAGCCGATGTTCGCAAGAAATTTCAGGATCTTAAATCTTCAGTCAAGAAAAATAATCAGGCACTATATGAAATTGATTTAAATCTTTCTAATTATAATCTCTAAAAATAGTTTAAGAAATTATAATATTTTGTAATAACAATTGTAAATAAGAACAATATTGAAACATTAAAATGTAACAATTATTCATATCATTAATTTTGCTATGACTTGCATAGTATATAGTGTAATTAAATAACCAATCTACCTCATATAGTCAACTTATGTTTGGTGTAAATATTTACATGTTTTTTGTATTAAAGAATGTTTATCAATTGCTAGGTTTAATTGTTGAGAGTTCAAAGTAGTGACAATATGAAAAAAACACCAGAATAACCCAGCAAACACAGAACGTTTGTGGACGTTTTTAAATGGTTCCACAAAGGTAATACTGTAACTTTTGACATAAATACGTATATCTGATGTTCTTAAAACCAAAGGATATAACTAAAAACATATATTCTTGAGACACAGTTTTTTAAGATTTATGTAAAAATTTAAAAATAATAGTGAATGCTATGGTATTATAATGTTTTCATGCTTTATATTTAAGAATAAATAATTTTCAGTCAACATTTAGTTTTTTTTGTTTACTTTCTGTAAAGCTATCCAATTTACGTTCTTATAACATAAATATAACATTTATATGACGTCAGTATAACGTTATTTACACGACATCATTACGTTATTATGATGTTATATTAACGTATAATTCCTGTGTGAAAACCAGAATATATATTGAACTTTATGTTTTAAACCTTGTAAAGTTATCATAAAACTTGGAATAAGACGGTAAGCATGCTTTACTTATGAAAATATACAAACAAATCAACAAAAACATTTTAACATAAAAAACATAAACATAACATAAATTAATTGCATGCATGGGAGTTAACTGGAACTCTGTAAAATTGCATACATGAACCTTAAGGTACAAACCCAGTGTATTTACTCATGCAGTTCTTTCCTAAATCTAAATTTTTCCAATTTTTACACTTTGTTTCGAGTTCTGTCTTGTGTTGCTACTTTTAATACCCCATTAATGTCCCCTTTGTTATGTCCATTCATCCCATTGTGCACCTCTACCATATGTCACTCCTAATTCTTTGCTTTTCTAGAGAATGTAATATAAGCTTTGACAATCTTTCTTCATATGACAGGTTAACAGGTAGAACAAAGATTACCATTTATATATGGATAACTATTATAAGTCGGTTTGAATGAGTGAATTGCTGCTTGAAGATAGGTATATACACCTGTGGTACTATCAGATTGCATCGTGGTGAGCCTAAAACCCTTCAGATCCAAGCAAAGGGTAAAATGCCAGCAGATACAATTGCGAACACATTGATACCAAAATGAAAGACATATGACGAGAATTGAGGTAACCAAAGTGAAAAGAGTGTTCACATTACATTGCACTAGAGTGCTCCCGGGTTACTTTCTCTCACTTTCTCTGTTTTGTGCGGATGGTACACCTTGCTTTTGGAGTTTATATGCAATTAAACCTGTAGATAATTCTATTGCTAACACATTGATACCAAAATGAAAGACCTAGGATGACAATTGGGGTGACCAAAATGAAAAGAGTGTATACATTTTATCGCTCTTGTGCGCTCCCTGGTAACACACTCTCGCTTACTCTGTTTGTTG